>JASDQU010515269.1:47081-59256 GCA_032191745.1 Picea mariana | reverse complement strand
CGAACTTTCTACATTAGGATTTGTTTGGGGAATATGAGAACCACCAAAAGGGAAAGCAGTGTAAGGAGGTGTATTTCCCCCAAGTCCAAAGCTAGAGTTAGGTCTAGCAGTTGGGATGGCAGTCAAAAACTGCGACGTGGAGTTAGGCATACCATACGAAAATGGATTAGAAGCCATAGGGATGGACTGAACATTGTAACTCGGTGAGTGGCCGAAACCCCCAAAAGGGTTTGAGGCAAGAGATGAAGCATTAACTATAGGTCGAGCCATAGTACTAGTATAAGCCTCCGGCCCTACAACTGTAGTGGCTATAGGAGTCGAATGGGTTCCATTAACTATAGTGGGTATGGGAGTCGAAGAACTCCCAGTGTTCTGAAAAATGGACTCAGTACTCATCCTTGTGGAACCACAAGTCTGAAAATTGGATGTGTGTGTACCACACCTGATAAATCTACGCCTTTTAGAAGGAAAGAACTCAAAAACTGGTGGTAGCTGTAACAATCTATGGGACCGGCGAGGAAGTTGGTCCAACTCCATGAAGACTTATGACTCTATAAAATAAAAATATATCCTAAGGCCAAGTAGTAGTCAAAGAGAATACCAAAAAGTCAAATGGCCAATATGCATGCAAACGGGCTAAAGTGGCTGAGTGGCATCCCAGGCTAAAGAAGGTATGTCTCATCAAAGAGGGACCTGGGACTCCCTGCTAAAGTTTGGAGGTAACATAATTAGTTATAGGGGCCCTCATGGGCTTAACAACTAGTCGGTTAGATCCTCCCGGAGAGGTAATCCTCCATAAAGGTTATGTGTTGTCCGACCCCTATTTGACCCAGGGTACAAGCAGAATAACCTCTCCAAATAACTTATGAGATACCTAAGCCAAGAAACTAATAAATGACTATATAAATGATGCATAGGTGGGCAATTGTAAATCTGGATCACCGTATGGGTAGGGTAGCAAATCCTGAAACCTTGAAAGCATTGCCTCTCACTGAGGTATGGGTACTAGCAAGATCCCCAAATATGAATAAATCCACAGAAATATCTTTGACGCTAGGTGAGTATCCGGGGGTTATCCCTTCAACTAACTTCTCACAACCTCGTGATTAACTCTGGTGTGAGAAGAGCCTTCTGATAAACTAATTTGCAAGATAAGAAAGAGGCCTAATTCCAACATATGCTATATAAACTAATTTTCAAGATAAGAAAGAGGCCTACCTCGATCCAACGTTTGACAATGTTCCACCGTTGAGCACTTCGACCCAAATCTTTATACCTACAATAAGTTCTTAAGAAAAACAAGTATATAATGATGATATAAAGGGGTTAGGACATAGGATATCATAATCCATCAATGAACATTACAAACATGCCCATAGATAATAATCATACATTTGAAATATATCAATAGGACAAGAAAGGAGTATTTCTATTAATAATTGATCAGCAGAAGTGACAACATTACAGACTTCCGTGTCAGCACGGTTCGAAACCAAGAAACCAAGTTCCTTACAACTGGGCCTCCACCACTTCAATCCTCCACCAAAGGGAATCTCATAGGAGAGAGTCAATGAGGTTCTCTCAACAATAGGGAAAGAGCTTGGGGGATGAACACTGTGTTCAATCTTGAGGGACAAAGGGATGCAATCTCAATATGAAGTAGTTTCTCCATAGTAAATTTTCTCTCAAAGTTGAATGCTTTCTCCTCTTTTCCATAGCTCAGAATTGTGCTTTTATAGCCTTCAAAATGCAAAGGAAGATCCGAGTCGAAATGTTTCTAGTATATGGAAGGCCAAGGATCAGAGATCTCATGTCGTGACATGGGAACCCAACTTCATTTTTGTATTTTCTGGCACAAATCCCGATGTACACAGGTTGTAGTGGAGCAACCAGCGTATACACATCTTGCATAGCTGATAGGGAGCATATATGTGGAAAAATGTATATTTTTGGCTCTGGATTCATCAAAAAGGGATGACAAGTCTGCATAGGGAAATGGAAAAAGGCCCTATGTGCAATATAGCAATGGTGAGGCAAATCTTTCTATACAGGGGGAAGTTGGGAGGTTGTTACCCACTTCAAGTATATATAAACCATAGGTTCTTGAAGCCATGGAGGAGGTTCAGAATAGGAAAATGTTGAAGAATTGTTGAACCAAAGCCATTTTTATGCAGGGAAGTCATTGAGGAGAGCACCTTTGCGGGCCATTTCTGGGAGATTCATTCATCTGTTTTCAGTGCCATCAGTTGTGACAAGTTCTTGAGATCTGGGAGAACACGATCAGATCAATGTTTAATCCATTTGGCATTGTTATGATGTACTTTTGAATCTTTGAACATAAATAAGAAATCCTAACACATTGATACAAAGGCTCGGAGATGTAGGCGAGATTGTTGAACTCTGTTATCAACCTTGTTGTTATGGTTTGATGTTTATTTATAATTAATTTCAGATTTGTATATGTTATTATGGCTTCCATGTTTCATCATTAATTCTTTCGCTTTCATCAATTTCCTAAATGGTTAATGAACTCATGCTTTAAAACTCAACCATTGTCTTTAAAAGATATTTTTGGATCAAACAAGATGTGTTGACATGAAAACATACAAAATAAGCCAGTTGTAGTAGGCGAGAGGCCACAAGTATCCACTTGGAGGATGTGTGGAGATTCAAACAACCCAAAAAATGTAGAACCCAGAATTACAAATAAGTACAAAAGAACGTGTTGAACCAAAACAGACAAGAGGAGCCAGTTGGAATAGGTGGGTGGCCACCAATATCCACCTGGATCAATCCTCCCCCTTTAGGAAGCAATGGTCTCCATTGCATTGACTTCCCCCATTGGGTGAGGAAACTTCTGTTGGATTTGGACCCGAGTGAGCCACTTTCCTTGGTGTAGGATTTGCCTTGCCTTGACAACCCGATAAAGTTGGATTCTCTGTTGGTGAGTTCCCTTGACCTGTGTGTCCACTATATTATCAATGGATGCTTGTTCCATGTAGTCAAGGTTGAGGTCTATTGGTGTCAGTTATTTTTCAATCTCTGAGGTGTCCAATAATGGTGGAAAATATGGCCGAAGGAGGTCCACATTGAACATTGGATGCAGGCCAACGAAGGGTGGATTGTTTAGCTCAAAATAATTACTACCCACAGCCTTGGTGATAGTGTAAGGCCCATATAAAAGTGGGTGAAGCTTCTGATGAGGCCCTATGAGACACTCCTTCTGCAAATGTAAACAGACTTTTTCGCCAACCTGAAACTGGTGTGGTACCCTATGTTGATTATGGCATTGCTTGTACTTAGCATTGGGTTTCTGCAAAATATCTCATACCTATTGGCAGTTGTGTTGAATCCTCTCAATGAATCCGGTGTCTTTTTCGATCGCAAATTGATCATGTGAAGAGTCTGTCTGTGCGGTGGTAAGAGGAAGTGCAACATCAATGGGTCCCAAGGGTTGGAATCCCAGACCCACCTCAAATGGGCTATGGTCGGTGGAGCTATGGAGAGCCTTTTTGTAACTGTTTTGAACATAGGGGAGACTCTCGTCCCATGTATGTGGATGCTTAGAATTTTACATGCACAGGATGTGCACAATAATCTGATTGAGACCTCTATTTGGCCGTCTGTTTGGGGGTGGAAAGCAGTGGATTTTGTGAGCTTGGTGTCCATCAGAGACCAGAGACTCGACCAAAATGTGTTGAGGAACCTTTTGTTCCGGTTAGAGATGATGGTTTGTGGTATCCTAAAGTGGACCCACACTCATTCGAAGAATATATTGGCAGTATCTTCCGCTGTGATATTCTTCTTCCAGGTTGTGAGGATGGCCATCTTTGAAAACCGATCAACAACCACAAATACACAGTCATTTCCTTGCTTGGTGGAAGGCAATCCAGACATGTAATCCATTGAGATGGATTCCCAAGGCTTCTTGGGAATAGGAAGAGAGGTGTATAAGCCTTTCTTCTTGATGGTTGGCTTGGAAATGGCACAGGAAGTGCAATATCCGATATACTTGCTGATGTCCTGTTGAATTTTTGGCCAATAAAAATGTTTTTAAAGAACAACCAAAATTTTCTCCACGCCAAAATGTCCTGCCACCCGATTGTAGTGGGATTCCCAAATCAGCTTTGCATGCTCAATTGTAGGAACACATAGATGGCCTGGGTGGCATAAGATTTTGCCATGAATGTGAAAATTGGTGACAGTTGCGCCTGTACCTAAGAGCTGATAGGTGGTGGTGAAGTCTGGATATTGTTGATAAAGTTGGGGCCACTCAGATGCTTCATGTCCACATGAATGAATCACAATGGTGAGTGTAGCCACAGGAGGCCGACTGAGGCAGTCAAAGACATGATTGGAGATACATGTCTTATACTTTATGTTGAGATGGAACTGTTGCAGGTAGGTGGACCATTTTTTATGGCATTTTCTCTACAATTTCCCTTGTGTCTGTATGAACTGCAGAGGCTTGTGATCAGTGTGTATGATTGTCTCTTTTCCCAGAATGTAATGTTTCCATTGACGACATGATTGTACAATGGAATACATTTCCTTGTCATACGCGGGGTATTTCAGGGCAGTATCAAAGAGTTTCTCACTATGGTATGCCACCGTATGCCCGTGTTGAGTGAGAACTATGTCCACAACATAGTCAGATGCATCAGTCTCAATATCGAACGGTTGTTACAGGTTGGGAAAGGAAAGTACTAGAGCTCAGCACAATCAATGATTCAGATCATCTAATTCTCGTTGTTGCTCCTTCCCCCACACGAACTTGGCCCTACCACCTCCCTTGGTCACCTGGATGAGGTCCCATGCAATATGGGATAATTCCAACATGAACCGTCAGTAGAAGTTGGCTAGTCCCAAGAAGCTCCGAAGCTCGGTCAGTGTGGTCGAGGCTGGCCAGTCATGGATGACTTGGATCTTAGTTGGATCAAAATTTACCCCATGCTCATCAACATTGTAGCCCAAGTATTAGACCCTTTTCATACCAAAAGGGAATTTTTCCAAGTTGGCATATAACTTGTGTTGTCGTAGAGTGCTCAAAACTTGTTGAATATCCTGCATGTGCTCCTCCCACATTTTGCTGAAGATGACGATGTCATCCAAATAAACCACCACAAAGGATTTGGTGAAGGGTCTCAATACATCATCCATCAACCTCATGAAAGTGGTTGGTGAATTTGTTAAGCCAAAGGGCGTGACTAACCATTTAAAGAGACCTTATTTAGATTTGAAGGTTGTTGCCATACATCAATTGCTTCGATGGGAACCTGGTGGTAGCCATACTTTAGGTCAATATTGTTGAATAACTTTTCCCCCTTGATTTGGTCAAGAAGGTCATCAATTCTGGGAATAGGGTATCGATTCCTGATTGTGATTTTTCTAAGGCTCTGTAATCAATGCAGAGTAGCCACGTCCCATCCTTCTTTTGCACCAATACAATTGGGCTTCTACAAGGGGAGGAGTTGGGTCTAATGTGCCCCTTTTGAAGAAGCTCTTGGATATGTTTCTTGATTTCATCATTTTCCATCAGCGAGCGACGATATACTGGTCCATTAGGTAGAGGTGTGACAGGGGTCAGATCAATTGGATGCTTGACTTGGCATTGTGTCAGTACCCCTGTAGGTGAGGAGAAGATGTCTTTGTATTCTTCCACGATCTCATCCAATTTCTTCTTCTGCAAAGAGAGGCTCTATGTACAGGCCATAGATGTGGAAGCAACATTTTTTTTACTATGATCACGGATCACAAAGAAGAGGAACTTCCCAGTTTGTGAGATGACCTTACTGCATTTCTTAGCAGATATTAAAGAAATAACAATAGGCGGCACTACCTATGGTCTCCTGTACAATTGTCTACCCAAATTAATAATAACACTACGGGGTATAGACTCATACACAACATGACACTTCCACAAATATGGTTTTCCTAAAAGAACATCACAAACTTCAAGGGGATAAATATCACACAGTACCTCATCTTTGAAAGCCTTGATGTCGTAGGACAGACGACATTGTTGGCTGACAGGAAGATCTCTTCCTTGGAAAAGCCAACCAATGGTGTAGAGTTGCGGGTACGGTGTCATTGGCAGATCCAGCCGCTTGATGATCTTTGCTGAAATCAGTTTCTTATGACTCCCGCTATCGACAATGAAATGAAGCGGAGCCCCCTTTACCCACATTTGTGAGTGAAAGAGGTGTTCTCCTTCCTCTGGTTCTTCTCGTTTTCTTGGTCAAAATTTGGTGGTAGCGACAGTGGAATTGGATTCAATATCAATAATCTTCTTCCCTCCTTCAGGATTTTATTTAGAATCATAATTGGCATGTGACTCGAAAGCCTTCAATTCGACCATGAGTGACTACTTGGAGAAACATTCTTCGGTGTTGTTCCAAGTGACTTTATGTTACTCACACCATTTTCTCGTGTCCTTCTTCATCTTCGCATTGCCCTTCTTGTGTTGTGGATTGAATTGGTTGTCTTGAGGGAAGCCATATCAACTTGGTCCCTTGTTGTGTGGTTTGGGGCTGCCTTTTCCCTGCTTCGGTTGTGAGGGGTTTGAAGATCCAAAGTCTTTCCTTTTCTTCTTAAACTTTTGCTCGATCTTGACAACATATCTATAAGTCGTTCCCAATGAGGTGATGTCCAGAAACTCCATTTCTATTTGAATGTATATTTGCAAACAACTGTGGAATTTGAGCACCAGATGACACTCATAGTCTTTTATACCCAATTTGGTGCATAGGGTATGGAAAATATTGGTGAAATCTAGTACTTTTTGGTCCCTTTCTTGACGTAGGGTGGTCCATCTAGTGTATTGGTCCTCGTATCTTACAACATGGTAGTATTGTTCTTTAATGGCATCCCGGAAGGAATCCCGGGTAGGGGCCACCACAAACATTGCAATTTCCTCTATGAACCTTTGCTCAGAGTAATTATCCCACCAGTCTTTAACATGGGAAATGACCTTGAGGAGTGAAAAACTGATATTTTCCCTATCAAAAAAATTGTGGATCGAAAAAAACCTTGGAGCAAATTCAACCATTTATCTACAACATCCGCATTTATCAGTCCTTCAAATAATTGAATATCAAAATTTACTTATACCTTGAAGGGGGTTTCATGGCCGCTTGATAAAGATGCTTCTCCTATGGGTACTCGTCGAAGGATCTGCATGAATTTGTCCATCATTTCATTCCTTTGTCATGCAAGGGATTCCTCGAGAAACATTTTAATAAGATATCATGATCAATCATCTTTATTTTCGTCACCCATGGGTTTTTGTTGGGATCGACGCGAATGATATTGCAATGGCTCGATGGGTTCGAGTCCCAACTTCTTGTACCCAAATCTTGTCAGAGACATGCATGAAGAGAACACTGCTATGATACCACTGATATAGATTTAGGATAAGAACGACCTGATTAACAAACTGAATACAATAAACACAGAGATATGAAGAATAACACAGATATCCAGTGAACAATATCTTCTATTGAATAATGAAATAGGCTGAAACTGTAGAACTGCAGAACTGAAACACTTTCTCAAATGGTGGTATCTATCTCTGAGAAGAGATGTGTCTGCTACGCGCATCTGTCTGAGCATAATAGATTACAATGAGGCTCCATAGGCCTTTTTGATATTACTCATGAATATCACTAAAAAACCTAACACTAGGAGGGTGAAATGCCAAAAGTCATGTGGGCCCCTATGGGTAAGTTGGTGTAAGTTGGTACCTCAACTTCCCAGGGTCGTAAATTTTGCATACGACCTTTGTTTTAGGTGTGTGATAGCCCATTTGAAAGGTATTTCAGATAACTACACATTCAGCCATCAAACTCTGACTCTGTGTACAATTTCACTGTGGCGAGAAAAAAAAACAACGTTTAGGGCCCCAAAATGGCCTCGGAAGTACAACAAGATGTGTTGACATGAAAACATACAAAATAATCCAGTTGGATTGGGCGAGAGGCCACAAATATCCACCTAGAGGATGTGTGGGGATTCAAACATCCCTGAAAGTGTAGAACCCACTATTATCACATTAATTTGTAAGGGGGATAAAAAATGGCAAGAAACGAGCTAAAAACCCACAAAATCTCGCTTATCCTAAGTTTTGGGACCTGGTCGCATCATGCTAAGAAGCGCGTATATCATGGATGTTTGATTACAGCATTGTCGTAGCGTTTTCAGTTTCCTGAATCTCCGAGTCCAAGAGGATATTGTTCTATGATTTTTTCTTCATTAGGTTGCTGGAAGACCTAATGTCCATAGAAAACCATTACACTTCCTCTTTAAGCTCTTCCTCCTACTCACCCTTACTACAACTCACTAACTAAAATTGGATCAAGGCCTCATCTTCTTGTGCATACCTTATCCAATTTTCTGAGTTAGAGCGATATTTGACTGGGCCTGCATCCATTTGACCACCTTAAATTTGTTCTTTGTGACATAAAAACTGATGGGTACTAGGCCTACCCCTGCTACAATCCAGAGGTGGCTTCTAGTGCTAACATTTATGGCGTCGATGCCGGGGAAGAATTGAAGATTTTCCCTGGGATTGAACGACAAGGATCTTCTGATTCTGAAGGTGTATTGGATATCAAAACCATTGATATTGCAAGTTGCACCTGGCGACTCCATTGAGACAACCCCATTGATCCGAATCCATAGTTGCAGCTGGCTCTGAAAGGCAGACACACGCGGTCTCATCCACAACTGCCTGTGGTTACGCCTAAAGTCGATCCAAAGAAAATTATCAGAAGAGAAAAGGCCCCTCAAGAAGGCACTTCAGCTGCTGAATGAGGTGATTCTCGTAGTTTTCATCATCCTCCCTCTAAAACTCCATTATCTCATTCTCATACTCTTATTATATATTATGTTGGAGTTTCTAGGGCGTTAAATTTTGGGAGTTTTCCTATTGTTTTTTCCTCTCCTAGCCTCGCTTTAGAAGGGGAAAGTTTTGAAACTCCCGTCTCTCTTAAGGTTGTACCTTGGCTCAGACCCAGGACCTTAGGATATATTCCCACTCAAGGTTTTACTATCCCTTCCCCTGTCAGATTCATTGCAGGAGAATCCTCTATCCCTCCCATCTCTGTAGCCTTTATTCCAAACACCCAGTTGTTCCCATTTCCTCCCAGAAGCTCAGTTCCAGTCTCCCCTGTTCAAGCTACATCTCCCCCTATAAACAGAATGTATTCCATAGTGGCTACAAGATATGCCCCTCTAATCCTACCTCAACCCATGAATTCTCTCCCTGCTGGAGATTACCTAAAATACATGCCCAAAGTCACAGGGGAAGAAGACATAACTGTTGAAGAACACACTGTTTCCTTCTACAGTTATGCAGACAATCTAAATATTGAAAATGAGGATGTCTAGATGAGAGTCTTTTTTCAGAGCCTTGATGGTGAAGGTAGGAAATGGTTTAGGGGACTAACCCCTGGATCCATTGTTGGGATTGAGGATTTAGATGATGTTTTCTTGAGGCAATGGTGGGATAAAAATGACGTCATGTATTATATCACAGAGTTTGGGTCCCTAAAAAGAAAAGCGGGAGAATTTGTCTCTGACTTCTCCAAAAGATTCAACAAAATGTACAATAAGATCCCTTCTGAGATAAATCCTACAGAAGCCTTTGCCAAAATTACTTATGCTAGTGATTTTGACCCTGATTTATGCCTCATGTTAAGAGAGAGAAGAGATGCCTCCTTGGCTCACATGCAAGATGTAGCCCTAGAAGTAGAGTCCAATGTATTGGCAGTTGACAGGCTTAGGAATAAAACTGACAGAGGCGCAAAGGAAGGTGGAGATTTGAAGCCTCGACCTCTGGCTCCTCTGCATCCCACCCTCAAGTAGAAGAATTGACCAAGATGGTAAAATCCCTATCTGCAAAGATGGAGAAGATGAAATTTTAAGGGAATCAAGGTTATAAGAATTCCCAAAGTGTTGAAAACAGAGGCAACTTCAGAAGACCAAATAATACCCCTCAAATACTCCCAAGAGAACCTCGAAGCAGAGACAGGGATGATCAAAAAATCCAAGCCCCTCTCCAAAATAATATCGTTTTTGATGAGGAAGGAAAGGAAGAAGAGCTCAACCCAAAAATACATTGTCTTGGAGACACCGCCTCTTTTCCTCATTTGACCCAATCTGCATACAAGGAATCTCTCATGTACCATCAGCTGAACGAACTGAGCAAAGAATACAAGGCCAACGAAAGTCTAAACAGATATTGTAAGGTAGCTAGAGAGGTAGTGGGTGGGGGTAGAGGTCCCATAGTGATAATAGTGGAGGACATTCAATGTAAGGTGGACTAGGTCCACTATATTATTAAATAAGGCCCACTATGGTAGTTAGATATAATAAATGTGTAATTAGATANGAGGACTTCTTAGAAGGTTCTACTTCTAGAAGATTCCTCCTCAAGAATGTTCTTAGGTGATGGTAGTACTATATAAAGGGGTTCAAAAAATGTAATGGGATATGAAGAGAATTATTGTATTGTGAGTTGTAGCTCAATAGGAGGATGCCCCATCGAAGAGGCAAGTGAACATGAGAGGATCACTTCCATAATAGGATCCATTGTATGGTGTTGCCCTACCTCAAGGGTTTGGTAATAATAAAGTGTGGTTTCTTCTATATTGCTTTGTGGATATATTGTGTATTCAGTATTTGTGGTGATCATAGTTTTAGATATATTATGGTTCTTAACAAGTGGTATCAAAGAACTTTCCTTGGTAGACATTGTGGGCAAATATTTTTTATTTTTGCATATTTTTTTTCAGAGAAGAAAAAAGAGGGTCACGAAATTCTAGATATTTTAGGTATATTCCTGTAAGAAATTTGTAGAAAAAAGTTGTATCTATGATTTCCTCTCAGAAAAACACCCAAGTTGAAAAAAAAAAATCGTCCGAAACGGAGTCCGGGAAGTCAAGATATTGAAGTTTTAAAATATGCAAATTTTCAGGGTTTTTTCCACGGACGGCGACGCAATTTTCTTTATTTTTGTGGCAGCTAGAGGCCAAATTTGCCCAAACAAATTACATATTTGAGTTCCTCTCACAATTTCACCCAATTTCAAAAAACAAAAATCAGCCAAAATGGAGTCCGGGAAGTGAAGTTATGAGCATTTTAAATTCAACAGTTTTTCAAGGTTTTTCCAGAAAAAGAAGCGATTTTCTATCGTAACTTATTGTTCTATTTTTGGGTTTTTTCATGATGTATGTGGGATCGAAGAGTTCATAGGGTGCTGACATGGCTATTTCCTCTAAAACCCTCAAATAAATTCTACAAATTACTGAAGCATTCAAATCCCAATTGTATGACACATTGGATGTCAAATTGGATGACCTCACAAACTACCTCAATGATAGTTTTCGTTGTATTCAAGATTCATTGGATAGAATGCAGGAGAGATATGGAGGACATCAGGGATGACTATAATCAAGAAATATATGCTTGGTATGATTTGGAGACTGATTGCGATGACTGGTACATGGATAGTTGTCATTTCTGGGATGACAACCAATTTCATATTTTATTTGATAACTCTAATCCACCTTCTGTAGAGAGTATAAATGTGACAAATCGGGAGCCAATGATTATTACCAATGTTCATCCTACATATTCTATAGTGATATTATTCCTTCCAGATTCCAATATGACCATTTTCCACTACGTGGATGGATCTTCTTATTTGGATCCACATGACAGGTGTCAGTCTTTGGAGCATCATTTTCAGTTGGTTATTGGGTGTCGATATCTTCCATGTCAGGTTCACATGAGAAATTGGACATGGGACCCTAGTTTACAATGGCAGTTGGACTACTTCAGCATGGTGGTTTCCATTTCTTAATGGGACCATGGTTCTCTATTCTACTTCAGCATTGTGGTCCACACTTGTCCATGGGACCCTGGTATATGGTTGTACATCAAGTGTTGAGGACAACGCTTTCATAAGGGGGATGGAATGTAAGGTAGATAGAGTGGTAGTGTGGGGGGGGGCAGAGGGCCCATAGTGATAATAGTGGAGGCCATTCAATGTAAGGTGGACTAGGTTCACTATATTATTAAATAAGTCCAACTATGGTAGTTAGATATAATAAATGTGTAATTAGATATAATAAATGTAAGAGGACTTCTTAGAAGGTTCTACTTCTAGAAGATT
>JASDQU010515269.1:5256-46949 GCA_032191745.1 Picea mariana | reverse complement strand
GGTGATTATATTTGTAGATCTATGTTGGTTCTTAACAGATATAATCTCAGGTCCAAGAAAAAAATAAGGAAAGCCTAATGTTCTTGAGTAGCCTGCCAGAGCAAAGAGACCTGCTAAAGATGTAGAATATAGCGGCAAAGGTAAGAAAGTTCAAAACCCCTCTCCAGTGGCCAAAATTCATGTTCCATAAGTAAAAGAAATCCTAAATCCCACATCCCCTTTCAATTTCGGGCATGAAATTCATAAAATTAGGATCCCTGTACCCCTCTCAGAGTTATTCAAGCATGAGGATTTCAAAAGGAGCCTCTCTAATATGTTGTTGCCTGAACCCATAAATCATCCCACAAACTCAATCAATTTGCAAGATGAAAATCTAGTAGTCATCTTAGGTCCGATGGTAGAAGATAGAGACGATTCATCCCCTCCCTTCTCTATCTCACTGAACATACATGATAAGGTGTTGCATAACTTCTTGATGGACTCAAGGGAATCTCATAATCTCATGCCCAAAACTGTCATGGAAGAGCTTGGATTAGAAATCACAAAATCTTATCATGATTTGTATTCTTTTGATTCAAGGAGGGTGCAATGTCTTGGGGTTATCAAAGACCTAGTTGTGACCTTTTTTTAGTTTCCCATGAAAAGTGTGGTCATGGACATTGTAGTGGCTGATGTTCCCCCCAAGTTTGGCATGTTTTTCTCAAGATATTGGATAAAATGACTTGGGGGAACCTTGCAAATGGACCTCACATATGCCACTATTCGTGTGTTTGGGGGGGAACATAGAAGACTTTACAGAGAATCCCAACTGGCCTACATTATTAGTGATGAAGAATACCCCACCAACCATCCTATTTTTTCACTTGACACTGATTTGGGGTCTAGTTTATTGCAATTCACTAATGCTCCCAAACCACCTTTAAAACTCAGAAAATAGTCCACTGCTTTTCCTGAAGTTTCCCCTTCCATTAGCCCTATCTGGAAAAAAGAATTTGATGGAACTTCATCCAGGGTGAGTGTTGGTGTTGGAGTAGTCTTTATTTCTGCCTCTCAAGAGACCACACCTCTGTCCTACAAATTAGAATTTGAAGCTACCAATAAGGTGGCAGAATATGAAGCCCTTGTTCTGGGTTTGAGGGTTGCAAAATACATGGGGATTAAAGAGATATTTGTGTTTGGAGATGTTGAATTGGTTGTTAACCAGGTCAGGAATGTTTACCAAGCCAAACATTCTAGAATTAGATCTTATAGAAATGAAGTGTGGGATTTAATTGACATTTTTTTCTTAGCTTTTAACATTTCATTCATCCCAAGACATTAGAATACAATGACTGACTCTTTGGCTATTTCAACAAGCAATTTCAGAGTCCCTCGGCCACCTAAACTCATATATGACATAGAGGTAAAATATAGACCCTCTATACCTAAAAATGTCAAGCATTGGAAGGTATTTGAGGATGATCTTGAGATCAAGAGGTTCTTGAAGACTGTTGATGAATTTTTTTCTTTACACATAGATCAAGATCATGATTATGAAAGCAACCCACATGCTGATGTGTTTTTAAAGAAAATTGTTGATCATCACATTGTGAATTTTCCTAGAAATCACATTCTGAAGGGAATGGTCCCTTTGGAAAGGATATTTGATAGTAATGATGTGGCAATCAAAGCTAAGAGGTCAATTGATGATGATCAGATATCTGAGTGCAACATTGGTACAGAGGAGAATCCAAAATTTGTCAAGCTCTCAAGTGGCTTGTCAAGGGAGCAAAGGGCTGAGTATGTTGAGTTATTAAGAGATTTTACTGATGTGTTCACCTAGGCCTATGAAGACCTCAGAACATATGACATAGGCATTATTGAGCATAAAATCCTGCTCAAGGAGGAAACTAAGTCGTTTAGGCAGAAATTGAGAGCTATAAATCCTATGGTGTTGTCTATCATGGAGAAGGAGGTGAAGAAGTTGTTGGACGACCATACCATCGTGCCTTTGAGGTATTCTAAGTGGGTATCAAACTTGGTCTTGGTGAGGAAAAAGAGTGGATAGATCAGACTTTGTGTCGATTTCAGAAACCTGAACAGAATCTCAAAGAAGGACAATTACCCCTTGTTGAAGATGGAACATATATTGCAGAGGGTGATCATTGCGTCAAGGATGTCCATGATTGAAAACTTCTCTAGATACAACTAGATTTATGTCTTACCTAAAGACAGAGAGAAGACAACCTTCACCACTCCTTGGGTTACATTTATGTATGCTAATATGCCCTTTGGATTGATGAACATAGGGGCAACCTTTCAGTGAGCCATGGATATAGTCTTCATTGGAGAAAAGACAAGTTTGTGGTTATATATATGGATGACATTATAGTTTTCTCTAGATCTGATATTGATCATCGTGATCATCTAAAAAGGGTTTTCTTGAAATGTAGGAAATTTGGCCTCTCCTTAAATCCCAAGAAATCATTGTTTTCTATGGAGGGAAAATTACTGGGGCACATAGTATCAGCTGATGGAATCAGGATTGATCCCAGCAGGGTAGAAGCAATCCAAACCTTGTCACTCCCTAGATCTAGGAAAGAATTCCAATCTTTCTTAGGGAAAATTAATTTTCTAAGGAGGTTTGTTTCCAACATTGTTGAAATGGTAAATCTTATAACAACCATGTTGAGGAAAGGAAATGAAGTTAAGTGGACCGTTGAATATTGAAGTTCCTTCGATCATATTAAAAAGGCCTTGACTGAAGCACTTGTGCTTATCAGCCTTGATTATTCAAAGGATTTCCTCATTTTCTCATTTGCTTCATTTGACACAGTGGCAGTTGTTTTATTGCAGAAGAATGTTGAAGGGTTGGAGCATCCCATTTCCTTTTTTAGCCAAGTGTTGAGAGATGCTGAAGTGAAATATGACATCATGGAGAAACAAGCCTATGCCTTGTTGAAATCTCTCAAAGCTTTCAGAGTTTATGTTCTTCACTCAAAGATCATTGCATATGTTCCTTCAGCTTCTGTGAAGGAAATTCTCATCCAACCATACATAGACGAAAAAAGAAGCAGGTGGATTTCCAAGATCCTTGAATTCAATATGGAGATCAAGCCCACCAAATTGATCAAAGGTCAAGGTTTAGCCAAGTTGTTGGATGAGGCTAATCGCAAAGATTTGGGGGTAAATTTCATCAACACTTGCTCAAAAAATCAGTAGTATGGGCTATATAAAGCAAGTTCTCAAGTCAACCCTCCATTAGCAGGATGTCCTTGGTACAAGGACGTTATATATTTCTTACAGAATTTTTGGCCCCCTGATGACATGGAAGGGAGAAGGGCCAGAGCTTTAAGACTCAAAGAAATTAAATATTGCTTCATTAGTCAAGTCCTATATTAGAAATATCCCCTGGGAGTGCGCTTAAGATGTTTAGACCCACAGGAACCACAAAAGACTATGTATGAATTCCATGACAGTCTATGTGGGGGAAATCACTTCTGGAGAACAACGGATTTCAAAATTCTCAGGGATGGATATTTCTAGCCTACTTTGTTCACTGATGTCTGTGTGAAATTCAGGGCCTGTATCAAGTGTCATAAATTGTCAAGGAAGCAGTAGCTAAAGTCCCTGTCGTTGAATCATGTAATTGCTTCAGGGGCCCTTCCAGCAATGGGGCCTAAACCTCACTGGGAAAATTCATCCTGCCTCAAGTGGTCATCAAAGATGGATCTTGACTGCCATAGATTATTTTACCAAGTGGATAGAAGATATCCCCACAAGGAGTGCTTCTCATAAGGTGATAATTGGTTTTCTGGAGGATATTATAGTGAGGTTTGGTTGTCCAAGCAGAATTGTCACTGAAAATGATGCATCTTTCAAGGTTGAACCATTGATCCGGTTTTGTGAGCATTTCGGAATCAAATTGATTCATTCTACTCCATACTACCCCCAGGGCAATGGACTAGAAGATTCCTCTAACAAAATCCTCATTAAGATCATTAAAAGACTGTTAGAAGATAACCAAAAAGCATGGGAATCAAAGCTCAAATTTTATCTATGGGATGACAAAGTGACAACAAAAAGATCTATGTGTGTCTCTCATTTTCAGCTTGTGTATGGGAATGAATCAATTCTCCCTTCTCAGCTCGCCTTGCCTATGGAGAAATTATTTCAAGACTACTAGGGTGATCCTAATGACATGATCAGAAGGATTTTGCTTCTAGTTGAAGCATAGAAAGTGGGGGAACAACCTATGAATAGAGCGCATGGCCATCAATAGAGGATCAAGCAGGATTTTAACAGGAAGGTAACAAAAGTGAATTATCAGTTGGGAGATCTGGTACTAAAATGGGATGCTCCCAAGCAGGACAGAGGCAAGCACAACAAATTTGAGGCCCTATGGATAGGCCCTTTCAAAATCTATGAGATATTTCCTAATAATACTTACAGGTTGCAGAATTTGGAAGGTGATGAAGTTTTTTCTGGCCCCATAAATGGGCATTTTATGAAGTTCTTTAATTGAGCGATGATTGGCTCCCATGTCTTTGTAAATATTGTTTTCTTTGTTTTCGATTTTAATAAGTGACTCCATAACCCAACAATAAGGCACTAAAGCTGCAAAAAAGTTCTTGGCATCTCACAGGGAGCAAGCCATTCCCCATGGAGCCTAATGTTATCACATTAATTTGTAAGGGGGGTGTTTTCCTTAAAAGATTGACCCCTTGGCGAAAAAATGGCAAGAAGCAGGCTAAAAAACCACAAAATCCCGCTTATCCTAAGTTTTGGGGCATGGGTGCATCATGCTAAGTAGCGTGCAGATCTGGGCGGCTAAGATCTGTGCGCCCAGATCTACGACGCAGGATCCATATCAGACCCCACCCCCCTGCCGCCAACGTTCTACCGTTAATGGGGGGGGTCCAATATGGATGGTTTTGGAAGCGGGGCCCCCACTATCATGTCACCTCCTCGTTAAATTGAACCCACCCCCCCGCTCCCCCCGACATTTCTCACTTACCACTCTCCCCCCCTCCGAGTAGACCACATACAACCCTCACTTCTCATTGTCTCTCCTTTCGGCACATGTCCCCTACTCCATCTCTCTCCTCTGGTTGACACCTCTCCCTCCCCCCTTCCACCTTATATAAGCACACACCTATGCTCCACTCACCCTCGTGTCATATTCCTTTCCACTCCTGCCTACCATATCCCACCATGTGTTCTCCCCTCGTACTCCCTTTCATCTCCACCTGGGTGGATTTCCCCCACTGCAACTTCTGCCACAGTTTCCCTTCTATCTCCACGTCACATTCTCGTGCCACTCTATCATTGTTCCTGTACAACACAGCGCCAACATCCTATCGTTTGTGTTTTCCCTATTAATCTTCCCTCTTCCATGTTTGTCCACATGGCCACCCCTCGTCTCATCTCCACATCGAACATGCCAATCGCCCCTGCCTAGTCACCGTCCATTCACCACTTCGTGATGATTTCTTCAGTCATTGTGTCAGCCTCCACGCCTACCCACTAATATCACCGTGAACTCCAAAAGTAGATCCAGATGGAAGAATGCAAAGGCTGCCATGTCCTACAGGTGCAGAGTTAACTCAGGCCTCCCCAATCCTGATGAAGCAGTTATTGAAGTAGGTGGTGGTGGCTGAACATCGTTTCCACCATAAATGGAAATCCTAGGAAAGTACTGTCAACCATTCAACTCATTCACAGGCTCGTTCTGAAGTGCGATTGCATCTGACTGAAGTTCACGTCTAATAGAATACTACATGCACAGTCTGCCAGGAAGCATGCAGATTTAAAGCCTTCAATGCAAAATCTCGAGCACATCTCTGTAGTGTTGTGATGAGTATATAGGAGTCATTTTCATATTTTGTTAAGTTCGATGGTTGAGCTAAGCTCTCGCAATTGTAAATTTTTGATTTAAAATATGGTTATCTGTTATGCTATGAGATTTGAGACTCCTTATTCAATATAAGTCAGTTTTCCTTTCTTCTTGTATGCATATTATAATAAAGACTCGGGCATGGATGATCCATCCGAGTTGTTGTGATTGTGCTGTAATGGATGTTTGATTACATCATTGTTGTAGCGTTTTCAGTTTCCTGAAGTTCCGAGTCCAAGAGGATCTTGTTCTCTGAGTTTTTCTTGATTGGGTTGTTGGAAGACCTAATGTCCATAGAAAACCATTACACTTCCTCTTTAAGCTCTTCCTCCTACTCACCCTTACTACAACTCACTGACTGAAATTGGATCAAGGCCTCATCTGCTTGCTCATACCTTATCGAGTTTTCTGAGTTAGAGTGATATCTGCCTGGGCCTGCGTCCATTTGACCACCTTAAATTTATTCTTTGTGATATAAAAGATGATGGGTACTGGGATTACCCCTACTTCAATACAAAGGTGACTTCTAGTGCTAACATCCACAATTAAAAATAAGTACAGAAGAACGTGTTGAACAAAAATGGACAAGAAGAGCCAGTTGGAATAGGTGGGTGGCCACCAATATCCACCTGGATCAAGGGTACATGTCCCACAACTCCACCAAGTGAAAACCCTAAGTCAAATCAAGCCATTTAGGCTTGACTTCATGCTTCAATAGTGCAATTTTATATCATGGGAAGGTGACATCATGTTAGTCTCATCATCCAAGGCCTATTTCATGGGAAAATAATGCCATTAGATGTGCAATGTTCATCATCAATGCCCATCAAGGGTGGGGTGAAACATCCAAACAATTTGGTTTCAATCCCCCATGTAGATACAAAGTGCCTTAGTACCTCCATGAATGATGGCACCAAGCAAGACCCTCCATAAAAAAATAAGGTACACCCTCCAAGGGTCAACAAGTCATATGAATCATGCCGAGTAAGTCAATATTAATACAAGAGCCACCCAAACAAGTACATTAGATTCCTTCTTTCAAATTAAACATATGCTCATATACTTTATGCAATTTACCAAATTTAAATATGGGATGGTTATCAAAATGCCATATTGGGTAAGCCAATTCCCCAAGAAGAGGAGTGTTTCCCAAGTGAACCCTATCTAGGCCATGTGATGAATGTGAGGTAGATGGGGGAGAAAATTTTGGGCATTGGGTCATTGAAATGAAAGGGTCTCATATGGTCTCATTTCCATGGGTGCCTTTGTAAACAGTGTGTTGTATCCTTGAGTTACCTTATGTTTGGGTTGCAACCTTTTTCTAACCCTATAATTTGCCTTTTTTTATATTTTCTTTAGATGATTTACAAGTCCCCTTTAAAATGTTTTTTGATTTTGGTGCATCAAATGCATTTCCTTTCAAGTGGGATACTTATAATTCCTTTTTCAAATAAGTGAGGCCTTCATTTGTACTCAGGAAATGGGGTGAGCACATAGAAACATAGAGCACAAATTGTTGGACTATGGATTTTGTGTCCCTTGTATCCTTGCCATTGGATTTTGATCGTGGTTTTTTTTCCTTTTATTATTTAGTAATGTTGGTTGCAACAACCTATGGGCCTTTAGCCCCTTCTTCCCATAAGAGAATGAGGTATAATCCCTTTTTGGGGTACATGTAACACCAAAACCCAAAAGGTGAGTATATGGAGATGAATGAAGATGAAAAGTGATAAAAGATGGTTAGGAATGGCACGATGATCCATCAAGAAGGACCCCTAGTATCACCCCTTTCCCAAGGGATGGAAAAATTATTGGGAACCCTCGGATAATCACCAAGGTGAAAAATGGTAAAAGACATAAGTTCCAAGAAAACATCTCATAATAAGAAAGAAACCTTTGAAACTTATCTAAATTCCCCTTGAGTATTAAAACGACACTTACCATGAAACTTGACTAGTTGCCTCATGAAGCAAGACCTTTCTCCCTCTATGTATAAGTCATTGCGGTGGACATTACCCTGCTCTTTTTTATGATGGTAAAGCATGGTGAAGAAGAGGGTTTTGTGGATTGTGATATTCTTTCATCTCTCGGCACTCCATGTCTGCTACTACCAGGCCTAAAGATATCATGTCCTTAGTTACCCCTAGGCTGGGGGGGTAACATCTGGATCCTACATGGGAACATGTGTTCATCGTAGAGCGCATGAAAACCTCAACATCTCCTGGTAGGAACTATTCCTACACACACTCAAGAAAAATGTTGAAATACTAGGGGTGGTCTAAGTCACCCCCTATTCATAGGGAAAAAATTATAACTACAAAACCTAAATCAAAAATTGAAAAAGAAAAAAAGCCTTGGTATTTTTATTCCAACATATCAATATGAGTATGCAAACCATAAGATTGTAACATATAAATGTGCAAGGATGAAATAAAATCAGAATGTAAATAAAAAAATATGTATGCAAATCCAAGTAAATGCAAGTACACTACCATGACACACACATTCAACTATGATACAAATGCAATCCAAAATAAAAATGACCTACCTACTTACCTGGGGCCCGAAGCCCATCAAGTCTTGTCTATGTGGGGTCGGAGGATAGACCCATCAATAGGTAATGGAATCTTCCTCCCATCCATGGCAGATAGATAATAAGTACCCTTTTCAGACCTCTTTTTAACAATGTTAGGTCCATGCCACAAAACTTCACTCTTCTTGTCATATTTTGGATTTTCCTTCCTTTTATCCAACATGAGTGCAAGGTTCCCTTCATAAAATTCAACATATGGTATATCTTGAATGTAAAGTTGTGTGGGAGGGTCTTCTTTGACCATTTTTTGATATCTTATTATTCCTCTTGATCTTTTACGTCCACATCCTTCTTGAGTATCTTGATAGATTATGGGTCCTTTCCCTAGTATTTCACAAGTCTTTCCTTATACTTACATATCTTTGATAATAATTTACCGATACAACCTTCTCCTGCAAATGGTAACTCCAAAGGATCATAATCCAAGGCTTAAGATGTCACATCAAATTCATAATCATTAGAGTAGTCATGGATATTTGGATCAGACACATGATTCTTGGAAACCGATTGACTGTACAGAATATCAAATGTACAATCTCACATAGGAATATGTGCATGAGTCATGTCCATACTAAGAAAAACACCAAGAGTTGTGGACCAACTTCTTGACAAAATTATTCCCCAAAAATCTGGTACATCGATCAAAACCACATTCATACTAATGTCGATGTGGGGGAATGCATGCAAATAAACTTTCAAGTCTTCTATGAGACCGTAAACCTTCACTCTCTTTGAATCAATGCCACAAACATTCCCATAAGGATAGGTTGTTTTCAAACCAAGTTGTTTAATGACCTTTAAAGACATAACATTCGTTGAGGCCCCAGAGTCCAACATAAAATTATTCAAACTAAGATCATTTATGCTTAAATATAGGTAAAAAGGGGGGGTTTCTTCTCCTTGGTTCCCATGATACATAGTATTTAAAATTACCCGAGGATCCTGTCATTCATCTTGTATATTTAACGCCTTCAAAACTTCTTTCCTTACAGAAGGAATATTTCATATCTCAACCAAAGGAACTTCCATGTTCATCTTTCCAATCATATTAGGTATGTCGATGTTGAGGTGAAGATCATCACTAATTAGTGGAGTCTGTGGAGATAAATCACGAATAGCTGGTGGAGGTGGAGGCATCATATTTTCTGCTAGAGGAGGTGGGGTTGTCACTTTACAAAATATCTTTCTTCCTCAACCTCTCCTTCGAAGCTTCATCCATTTGGCTTAGTATTTCTAACTGAGCTTGTTTAGCTTCCCACTTCCTAGATTCTTCAAGTTATTTCTCTATGATGTCGATGCATTTATCAGACTCGAATGTATAAGTTGTGTTAGCTCCCAAAATGAATCAGTCACTATGGTTTCATTTTGTGGTTGATAGCATGGCTATATGTAGTTTTCTCCATTTTGTTTTAATTTCTTCTAGTGTCAAAACTTAGGTTTTAAATTCATATCTTAGAAATAAGTTGATCCATAAAGATCTTTTCTATAAAATTTCATGAAAATACTTTCAACAGCTAATGCGTGTTGCAAGGTTGATGACTAGCTGGTGAAAACAATGATTTTCAACAGTTAAGGAGTACTTTCCCGTAGACCGTTAGCTGGTGAAAGCACGGAACACGTGTGTTTCCTCCACGTTTTCAGAAATCAAAAGATGACACGCTCAACACACGTCACGTAATCATTATAAGGCGTTGATGAAAGAAAATAATGATGAGGATTCTGTTATGCACGTCTAAATCGGATATCATAGCGGATTGTGTTCGTGAATGCATGCTTCACGAGATAATGGCATTGGAGATGACGAATTAAATTCATCATCATAGGTAAAGGAGCGGTACTACTCAGCTGGCGACATCAAATCGACACTTCATATTCCCAACACACATTATCCACAGGCATATGTTATGGTTTCATATTTGAAAGACAATGCTGAGAGTTTTCACCAGCGCCAAACCTTGGCTCAAACAACAAATTACAGTGACTTTGTTTGCAAAATTGTCTGGGGTTCGAGTTACATATGGCAAGGAAACAAAGTGGTTCATTGTTAAGGAAATAATTAGACAGTCTGTCTTTTTTACAAGCACATCCAGAGGTGCAAAAACGCTTCTCAGACGTAGGCTACATGGGTTATGTTGAAAAGTTGCAGAATGGTTGCCACCAAACAACAGCTGAAGCGTTTGCTAAATCGTATAATGGAAACAAAGCATGTGTGGGTTCTATAGAAATCATAGTTGATGAATCCGTCATTGCTACAACAACCATCTTACCTAGATCAGGCCAGAGCTGGTTCAAGACAACAACAACCAAGAATCTCAATTTCAAAGCATATCTTAAGGCAGAATTCATAAATGTCACATGGAAGAAAAGCATGCCAATTTCTCATTTGGAGAATGAATGGCAGGACCTGTTCAAAGGCATTCAACTCTATATAACCTCAGAAGGCAGGTATGACAAGCTGATGCTATACCATTTCAAGCTCTTAGATCATTTCACAGGGAAAACTCTCCTAAATTTACCTTTCTTCTTTAATAAAATCCTAACTAAAGTATGTAAAAATATTAGGGCTAAACCTCTAAGTATGAAAAAAAACTCTTTGTCATTTCGTCCTGATCAAATTGATAATTCTATAGGAACTAAGACAAAGAGGGAGGACTTGGCAACATTTTCTTTTTTGGGAAGGCTTTGAAACCCAAACTCAGCCCATGAATGAGCAGAAGAGAGCTGGAAAAAGGAAATTAACTCCTCAGAGCAGCTCGAGGAAGAGGAGAACTCTTCCAGGACCACCAGAAGATAGGATTTCCGGCATAAAGTCTCACAAGTCAAAGAAAAAATTAGATTTTGAAACCACTTCAGAGCAGCCTACAGAAAAGAAGACAAATATTCTAAATCTACCATACACACACTCAGAAACAGAGCCAGAGCAAGAAGATGAAAGTCCATCCATTAAAATCCATGAACACTCCATGGAATTTGCACAGGATTGTGAGAATTTTAATCCCACTGATGAAGGTGAAACATCAAAGAGCAAAAAGTCAAAAAAATCACAAAATATTAAGCAACTAAAAGAAGTGATTGCTCAACAGGAGGTTTTAGAAAGAGTAATCAAGGCGAGATACAAAACTCTGTCTGATAAATTCACAGAGACAAATGCAACATTTGATAAGTTGGCTCGTGAAAGTGTCAAAGACAAAAAGAGAAAGAAGAAAATCACCAAAGATTATAACAGTTTATGGTGGTTAGCAAAATGCCTTAAGAGGAAAATTAGAAAATTGAAGCAGAAGCATAAGTCGCACCCAGATCTACAAGTGTTAGCCCGGGTTGTTGTGAATATGCAAGGAGATAAAGCAGAGACATGATAAGTTTTTGATAAAATAACGGTTTTGGAGGTGAAAGTTTCTTTTTGTCCAAGACAAATATTTCACCAGCGCAAAGGGTAAATTTACAACCTGTTAGCTGGTGAAAGGCAAAGTTTTCACTAGCTAACCAGTGAATCATAAGGTGAATTAGCTGGTGAAAGCACAAAAATAATTTTTGAAATCTAAAAATGGAGCAGGGTGATTTTCAAAGTATTTAAAGAAGTTCAAAAGCATCAAAGGATTAACCACTTAATCAAAAAATACTCAGCATCAGAGATTCGTGGAGATTTTGAAAACCAAATGCTAAATTGGTCTCCTAAAGTTTCAACTATGATTAATTGAAGAAATCCAGCTACAGAAGACAGGTGCCTTTACCTTTCCATGACACAANTTGATATAGAAGACAGTTCGGGTTCTAGAAACTAGTCTTTGTTATCGATTTCCTTAGTTAGTTTTATTTTCTATTTTTAGATACAGATCCAAGTTTTTAGGATCTTAAAAACCGATTGTAAAAGGCTATAAATGCCTATCTTTTCTAAGAGACAAGGGTTCAAAATGGGAATACATTTTGTGCTACTGTATAGACTCTTATTGCATAATAAAATTACAGTCTCCTTTTGCTTTCAGTATTAGAAATATTCATGCTTCCTTTTCTGTACTTTATTTCAGTTTATATTAGCTTATAAAGACTGACATCTCTTTATTGAGCTCATAGACTTGAAGTAAAGGATTTCTTTCTATCTTGCATTAATCCCTACACCCAGTTGTATTTGGCAATCAAGATTAGTGTTCTTCATCCTCTCCTTTTAAAATACTTGATCTAATTATTGTTTTCTAAAAGCATTGTTTCATTTGAATGTATGATGAGTTGTCTATTACATTAATCATTGAGTGATCCCATTGCTCCAAGCATACCTACACATTATTTTCTTAAGTTACCAAGCATCCTTAGCCTACAACCCTAAGGAGTTTCTTGGAGTGATAACAAGTTGTATCAATGAAATTTAACAAGTCTACAAAATCTGGTTCTTCTTCCTCTGATTTCCTTGGACATTAATTTTCCCAAAGGGGTTCTTCACAAGGAAAACACCATGGTAACCCTTCCATGTTAACCATACCAATAGGATTCAAGGTGTCTGGTGCCTTTGTTTCTTATTGTGGCCTTGGCTTCCAACTCATTTTTTCCTTCCATTGTTTGGTAAAATGAGGTATTTGATCCAGGTAGATATCGGTGGCCACCCACCTTTTCCAACTGGCTTAAAATAGTTTTCTAGCAATTTTGGTAATTTACTATTTTTAGCAGTTTTTCAGGTCTTGAAACTTCCGAAGCCGTTTTGAGACCCTAAACGATGTTTTTTGGGAAAACAGGGAACAATTGGAAGTTCCTTTGATGTTTCCCCCAAAATGAATCTCCTCGACGATACCTTTCCAACGAGCTATCATGCGCCTAAAACGAAGATTGTATGCAAAAGTTACGACCACGGGAAGTTGATGTACTAACTTATTGTAGTGAATTGAAATAAAAATTTGATATAAATCATTTCAATTGCACAAATAGATTAATCACCAGAACATATAAATTTAATTGCACAAATAGATTAATCACCAGAACATATAAATTTATTGAGCTAAACATATTATCTTACGGACAACCTCATAATACATCATATTCCTTAAATTTAATAAAACAAATACATAAATTAACATACGTGGGTCTGATGCTAACCCTCCGTTTTCTGCTTGTCTTGTTGACCTTCCTGCTCCTACCTTGCCCATCTTGAATCTACAGACCAACTCTGCCCAAAACCGAGTTTCCACCTTGCCAACTAGGACAACTACCTAGCTCTAGGATACCATATGGATATCCTGGCCCCCGTGCCCAAAACCTCCAGCAAACCGGTGCACCCTGTACTAATCCTCCCAACTACAGAACTCAGACTCTCCTCTCTGCAAATCCAAGAGAACCCTCCAAAAAATAATATCCCCATAGAATGATCCCCCCTCCTTCCTTCGTAAACCTCCCCTCATATTGCCCCTTCACCGACTTCCCCCTCCTTCATTACTTTCCTTATCCATTTATTAATTATCTTATCCTTTCGTAGTTAATGCCCCTTATCCCATTATTCATGTTCCTTATCCATTTATTAATGCCCCTTATCCCCTCCGTATACNTGCCCCTTATCCCATTATTCATGTTCCTTATTCGTTTATTAATGCCCCTTATCCCCTCCGTATACGTAATCTTTAATTTAACAATATAATTTATTAACCCCCCTTTAATTCTTTACTTAATTAATTAATGAGTCAATTAATAATTAATTAATCCTTGACAGTCATGAATAAGTAATTAATAATAATTAATTAGTTAATGTTATTTAAGAAATAATTATTGTTTAGCCAACTTTTAGGATAGTTAGATTATTAAATTAATTATCATTAATAATCCTATACATCTATTTAAGCAGGGTCGTTACACTTACCCAAACGGGGCCCACATGACTTTTGGCACTTCATCTCCTAGGGTTAGGTTTTTGGATGCCTAGGGTTTTTGGCATTCCTGTTTATTGTAAAAAGGCCTTCAGAGCCTCAATGTAATCATTTTCTTGCAAATGAGCGCAGTTGTCACATCTCTTCTCAGAGATAAGCCGCCACCATTCCAGCAAGATTGTTTTCCGCTGCATTTTACAATTTCATCTTATTTCCTTATCGAATAGAAAACTAGTTTTATTGTATCTCTATTATTTTTTGTTAAGCACCTTTTAATAATCTGTAGTCATTTCGTTCTGCTCATAAAATCTGGATCAATCTTGGAGTAGAATGTTGCCTTTCTAAATTTGTCAACTTGTTCATGATTTAATTCTGGCTCTGGATAAATTGGGTATTCATCTGATCGAAATTTTGAGCCATGAGTGTGACTGGATCTTATACATTCCTACTTGATGTCTTCTTTGGTTCTTCTTTGCTATAAGGGAACTGAACATCCTCAATCTTGGAGCTGATGAGATGTCCTTCATTATGTATGGTATACTCTTTGGCTTTTGCTAAAATTTTGGGCATATTTTCTTTGAGGATAAAACCAAACTTCCTTTCAAAAGAATTTAAATAAAGAAGGAGAATGATTTCTTCTGGTGGGCACAAGTTCTTTGGGATCTAGCTCAGCAAGCTGTCAAACTTGGCATCAAATTCCTTCACTGTTTCATTCTCTTTCTTGTTAAATTGGTTGAATTGCATCAATAGCATTCCATTTTATTTCTTTGTTCCCCATCTCTTTTTGATCAAGTCTATGGAAGCTTGATATGACTACAATTAATTGTCGGGAAAGCTTTTGAACCACTTCTTGGCATATTCATTAAGAGAGGAGGCGAGTAAATTCATTGCTACATCTTCATGTTCCACGACATTATCTTCCATAGCTACACCAATACCATCAAGGTGTTCTTCAACTGTAGCAACATTGTTCCCAGTAAATTTTGGTAACCATTTGTGAGATTCGGTTGGTATCTTATTTGGGTACCCAATGATATTTGTCATATTTAGTGGTTTTTAAAAGTTTCCAGACCAAGGATGAGCCATTGGAGTAAAAAGAAGGTTCCCTTTAAATAATGTTTTGACAATAGGTGAATGATGAGGAGGCCTTTGTCTATAAACTTGAGAAGATTTAAACCTTCCCTTGGGAAGTGTCTTTTGAAAAGATGGGTTCTTTGGTTTTGGAGTCTCCAAATAAACTTTAAGAAAATCTCATCAAAGGTCAAGAGGGAAATTCCATCAAATGGAGTTACTAGACAAGATAGAGATAAAGGATTTCGGGTAGATTTTCCAAATGTAGTTATGGGATCGAAAAGGATTCAAAATCCTCCTCGGAAATGGTGCCAAAGTTTTTATCACACAAACTTCAAAGTTTCGTTAGAGAAAATCCAACCACAAGAAACAAATTATGTGAGACACAATTGGGATTAAGAAACACTATAACCTTGTCAATTACTCCCCTCAATTTAGTGATGGATGATTCCACCACAAGGGAGGCTTCTCAGGTGACCTTGGGGGGGATTGAGGTAGCAGAACAAGGGCTTATAAAGGGTCCCTCCTTTCTCCTTTCATCACTAGATGAGAGTGCTTGTATTTTGAAGAGTGGTGAATTTTGTGAAGGAAAGAGAAGTTTCTCAACAACTTGCAAAACCAACATTAGAAACACTATCCCAAGACCAAAGATCATGAAAATAAACCCCCAAGCACTAAAGGAAACAATGAGAAACCTTGTTATCCCAAAATTTGTAGTAGACTGTAAATTATATCAGCATGAAGAAAACGTTAATAGCTATGATAAATCATTGCCAAAATCAACATTAAATGATGACAAATGAAAGCATGTAAACAATATACAATATTCCAATGATTAAACCACAATGTTGACAGTTAAATAAGATGTAAAGTAAGTGTTATGAGAAAGTTTATAGCAGCCCTAGATGGTTGTAGAAAACATTTTATACAGCAGCAAGTTTCCACAACATAAATTAGAAGATAAATGTTCCAATTTATAGCCCTTGACAAGTAGATTAATTTGCAATGCACATACACAATTTTCTGCAATGAAAATAGAAAGTAAAAAAGAGAAAAAATAGGGTTTGTTGTAGCGCTATTGGTTGTAGCTAATTAGTTATTATAGAATCAAGAAATACTCCAAGAAATCAAGATGCTTTAGTATGAAAATACAGCTTAGAGTATGAATAATTTATCCAAAAATTTAGAGATCACAATAGAGCAATTTTCACATTTCTCAATGCAAAATTTTACTTTCTCTAATGTAACTAGTGTGTTGTATATCATGCAATGGAGTCATAACATAAAAGAGAAGTTAAATGGATAATGATGGAGGAATTTAACCTTGGACTTAAACCCTTATATGCCAAGTTGTACCTCTAAAATTAGTCACTTAGCTTACTAGTTGATGGAAAACTAGGTTTTTAGAACCTAGTGGGATAGACCATTCTAACCCCTAAGTTAAAACCCTATCCATGAAAGGATTCAAGGAGATAGGAACTCCTAACCTTCAAATAAATCCTTGAATGGCCTCCTTTCACAAAGAAAAATGGCTTGAAGGAGGGGATAGAAAATCCTAACCCTTTTAGGGTTTCTTCAAACAAGAATAATCCAAGCAAGGTGCGGAAAAATAAACTTAAACATCAACAAACCTACATGAAATATCATACAAGAAGTATCCTAGGTCAAAAACCATCCTCCACAAGTGAAATAATCCATCTCCAAGCAAATCACATGAGTAATTCTTCTCAAAAAGACAAGTCACATAACAAGAGAGAGAGATGAAATTATGAGAGAGAGAGATAGTAATGTCTTAATGATCAATTATGAAAAATGAAGTGAGGATTACCTCTATTTAAAGAGGGAAATCCAAGCTCACTTTATCCAATTTACAATTAAATCCACTAGTTTAGTCTTAAATTCATGTTTTTACATTGACTTTTACCAAAATAATTTGACTTTTTCCCACATATTCTAAATAATGACCAAAAATGATAGAATAACCCTCCAACATCTTCTTCAAGGGTGGTCGTTGGGTGAAAAAATCTCCAAAGCCTAGAACGCCAACTTCTTGAGGTGCCACATCATCCCACTTGTCCACAAAAGTGTGGGGTACATGTCCCACAGCTCCATCAAGTGCAAACCCTAGTTCAAATCAATCCTTTTAGGCTTGACATCATGCTCCACTAGTGCAACTTTCTATCATGGGAAGGTGACATCATGTTAGTCTCATCATCGAAGGCCTCTTTCATGGGCCAATGACATCATTAGGTGTGCAACATTCATTATCAATTCCCTCTAAGGGTGGAGTGCAACATCCAACCTATGGGGTGTCAAGCCCCCATGGAAATCTAAAGTGCCTTAGTACCTGCATGAATGATGTCACCAAGCAAGACCCTGCAAAGACAAACAAGGTATTCCCTCCAAGGGTCTACAGGTCATATGGATCATGCCAAGTAAGTCAATCTTAATACAAAAGCCACCTAAACAAGTACATTGGATCCCCTCTTTCAAATTAAACACATGCTCAAAGACTATATGCAATTTACCAAATTTAAATATGGGAGGATTATCAAAAGGCCCTAATGGGTAAGCCAATTCCCCAAGAAGAGGAGTGTTTCCCGAGTGAACCCTATCTAGGCCATGTGATGATTGTGAGGTGGATGAGAGGGAAACTTTTGGGCATGGGGTCATTGACATGCAAGGGTCTCATATAGACTCATTTCCATGGGTTCCTTTGTAGAGGGTGCATTGCATCCTTGATTTACCTTTCATTTGGGTCGCAACCTTTTTCCAGCCCCATAATTTGCCTTTTTTTTATATTTTCTTTACATGATTTGCAAGTCCCTTTTACAAGGTTTCTTGACTTTTGTGCATTAAATGCATTTCCTTTCAAGTGGGATACTTATAAGTTCTTTTCAAGAGGCGTTCATTCACACTCAGGACTTGGGGTGAGTGCCTAGAAAGGTACAGCTCAAGTTGTTGGACTATGTATTTTGTGTCCCTTGTATCCCTACCATTGCATTTTTTTGTGGCTAATTTTTCCTTTTATTATTTATTGATGCTCGTTGCAACAACCTCTGGGCCTTTAACCCCTTCTTCCCATAATAGAATGAGGTATAAGCCCTTTTTGGGTACATGTAACCCCAAAACCCAAAAGGTGATAATACTGAGAAGAATGAAGATGAAAAGTGATAAAATATGGTCAAGAGTGACATGATGATCCATCAAGAAGGACCCCTAGTAGGGGGTGGAAAACTTACTAGGAACCCTAGGATAACCACCAAGGTGAAAAATTGTAAAAGGCATAACTTCCAAGCAAAATCTCATAATTAGAAAGAAACCTTTGAAACTTATATAAATGCCCCAAGTATTAAAACAATAATTACCATGAAATTTGACTAGTTACCTCATGAGGCAAGACATGTAGCCCTATGTGGATCAAGTCAGTATGGTGGACATCCCTCCATGTTTATTACTGGTAATAGGACAAACAAACTGAAAGTGATATCAAGATATACTATCAACAAAAATGTGATTTATATCAATCCAACTCAGCAATTAAAAAATTTCTTTACATTCACTGGTGGGTATGTGTTATATTCTTTGCACGAGTATGTGTCGGGCGCACAGGTAGCGCCCCTGAAAAAAAAATTCTACCTCGAGACCGCATTATATTTAGGTGGTTTTTCGGCACATGGTTTCTTTGCCGATGGTTTTCTATTTCCGTTTAAGGAATTAGGGTTTTGGACTAATCCAGGTCATTGGGTTAGGGTTTTGGATGTTGTTGGCTCCTATATGTATTTTGTATTGTAAACATTGTAACATGATGAATAATATAGAATATGTTGGTTTTCCTGCTTTGGGTTTCCAGGGGAAAAATCTCTATGTAATGTTTGTATTATCCCTTGTATCTTTGTTGTTCCTTTACTGAAGATCTGTTTGCAATAGATATTGTACAAGGTTAGAATTTACATTTGGTATCATAGATTTATTGGCTTCAGGGGGATGCCTTTGTGGTCAAGGGTTTGGCTCGGGACTGTGATAAGCCTTGTTATAGTGGGAGATCTACGGTATTGTTTTTCAGGTGAAAAGAAATGGCAAGCAATTCAAAGATGGAGATTGAGAAGTTTAATGGGAAAAGTTTTGAGCTGTGGAAGCTCAAGATGGAAGATCTGTTGGTGGACAAAGATTAGTGGATCACGGTAGATCCAGGTACTACACCTACAAGAACTTTTGCAGATGACTGGAAAAAGTTGGATTGGAAGGCAAAGAGCACAATCCAATTGTGTCTCTCCGATTCAGTATTACTGAATGTGTCAGAGGAAGCTATAACCAAGGATTTATGGGAAAAGTTGGGGAAGTTGTATCAATCTAAGTCCCTAGTAAATAAACTATTCCTAAGAAAGACGTTGTATAACCTGAGGATGAGAGATGGAGACTTGGTGGCAGAGCATTTGAATGCCTTCCATACTGTGGTAAGTCAGTTAGTATCTGTTGAGATTAAAATTTCAGATGAAGATAAATGTATCAGTTTGTTGTGTTATTTACCAAACTCATGGGATAGTCTGGTTGTGGCCATAGGTAGTAATACAACTTCCTTGAAGTTTGAAGAAGTGGTATCATCCTTTTTGTCGGAGGAGATGAGACGGAAGAATATGGAAGGACATAGCACAAACACATTATTTGCAAGAGGATGCTCCTAGGAAAAAAATAGATCTAATTTCTCAAGTGGGAGATCTAAGTCCAAGGGTAGATCTAAATCTCCCGAAAAGTTTGTAAGAGTATGTTGGAGATGTGGAAAATAAGGGCACTACAAGAGGCAGTGTAGATCCAAAGTTGAGAAAAAAAAAGGGATCTGGAGAATCTTCTTCTACAGAAGAAAAGACCTCCAGGGAAGAAGGAGGGGATGTGTACTTGGCCTCTTCAAGCACACATGCAGATCATGAGGCATGGTTGGTTGACTCCGGTGCATCATTTCATTTGACTCCCCACAGGGAGTGGTTCTGCGAATATGAAAAGTATGATGGAGGTAATGTTTTCTTAAGTAATGATTCGACAACCAGAATCATAGGAAGAGGAAGAGTGAAGTTGAGGCTCATAGATGGAAGGATTAGAACACTTCCTGGTGTTCTTCACATCCCAGGTTTGGCCAGAAATTTGATTTATGTAAGCAAAATGGATGATGCAGGGGTAAAATCAATATTTGAAAAGGAAACCTGCAGGATGGTTCGAGGAGCAATGGTGTTGTTGAGGGGAGTTCAGTTTGGAACTCTATATAAGTTTCAAGGAATCACTATTAGTGATGGGTGTAATAGTTCCACTGTTCCTGATATTGGAGTTGAAGAAGAAAAAACTCCTACAATCTCTGGAGAAAATATTATGATGTGGCATCAAATACTGGGGCGTATCGGAGAGAAGGGTCTTCGACTACTAAATGGTAAAGGTATGGTTGAAGGTATGTCTAACTGCTCTCTGGATTTTGATTTATTTGAACATTGTCTATATGGGAAGCAGAATCGGGTAAGATTCCTCGTTGGTGCAAAGAGGGCAGAAGGAATTTTATAGCTAGTTCACAATGATGTTTTTGAACCTATGTCGGTCCCATCATTGGAAAAATATGTGTACTATGTCTCATTTATAGATGACTTCTCGAGGAATACTTGGATATATTTTATCAGGAAGAAATATGAAGTCTTTGACAGGTTTAAAGAGTTTAAGGCTCTTGTTGAGAATCAAACAGAGAAAAGAATTAAAGTGTTGAGGACAGATAATGGCAGAGAGTTCTGCGGGAATGAATTTGAAGAATTCTATAAGAAGTGTGTTATAGCAAGGCAGAAGACTACTCCATATACACCTCAGCAGAATGGAGTTGCGGAAAGGATGAACAGGACGCTGATGGAAAAAGCAAGGTGTATTCTCAGTGGTGTCGGGTTAGGGAAATAATTATAGGCAGAGGCAGTGGGTACTGCATGTTACCTGGTCAATAGATCACCCTAATCAGCGTTGGATGACAAGACTCCACAAGAGGTATAGACTGGTAAGGAACCTTCTCTCACACATCTCAAGGTTTTTGGCTACGATGCATATGTTCATATTCCAAAGGAAAACAGGAGTAAGCTGGATAAGAAAGTTGAAAAGTATATCTTTATTGGATATAAAGATGGTCTCAAAGGTTATAATCTTTGGAACCCAGAAACTAAGAAGGTAGTGTATAGCCAAGATAAGGTAGTGTATAGCCCAGATGTGGTATTTAGAGAAATGAAGGATGTTGTTAAGCATGAAGTCCTACCAAGTAAGGAAAAACCAGAAAAGATAGATTTTCTACAGAAGAACATGAATCAAAAGAAGGAGATCCTCATACTCCAGTATTGAGGAGATCGGATTGAGAAAGAAGATTACCGGAAAGGTATAGTCCATCTGATTTCCGTTCAAATTTTTCTTTGTCTATTACTGATGATGATCCTAGAACTGTCAGGGAAGCAGTGGATTCAGAGGATGAAAATCTCTGGAAAAATGGTCATTTTTGGGACCGCATTATATTTAGGTGGTTTTTCAGCACATGGTTTCTTTGCCAATGGTTTTCTATTTCCGGTTAAAGAATTAGGGTTTTGGACGAATCGAGGTCATTGGGTTAGGGTTTTGGATGCCGCTGGCTCCTATATCATTGTATTTTGTATTGTAAACATTGTAACATGATGAATAATATAGAATATGCTGGTTTCCCATTAGAGTTTCCAACTGAAGATCTCTTTGTAATAGATATTGTACAAGGTTAGAATTTACATTAACTTCAAAATTTAAAATTTTAAAATTAATTTATATTATTCCTTAGCACTTTAAAATTGAAAAAAAAACTTGTATTTCACATGATTACAACTATTCAGTGATCCTGGTGGATGATTTTTGCTGCTAATACGTAGGCTGTTACAGGCCTTATTATGCCCAAATCTAAGGTCATGAGTAATTGCAAACAATCAGTATCAGCATGTGTAATTAGTTGCCAAATGCAACTGGCCACCCCGGACTTTTCCTAGAGTTGACCCTTCCATTTAGGATAAGAGCAGATCCTGGAACTTGCGCTTAGGATAAGAACTGGTTTTATTCCTCCAGATTGGCTGTTCATGAATATTTCAAATCGTGTACGGTTCGTCCAACCATCCTGGGGACAACCTTTGAATTTTGAATAAACGGAACGAGTCTAACCCATCCTTAATTTTGAATAAAGGAATGAGTCTAATCAGTCGGGAAAGCTTGGAATTACTTCACATTTCAATGGAGAGGATACCAAAAATTTGTACAGCATACAAAGCCCAGACAACCTTTCAATTTGGAAAAAATGGAATGAGTCTTACCAATCCGGAAAGCTTGGAATTACTTCAGATTTGAACGGGGAGAATATAAAAATTGTGTACAGCATTCAAAGCCTACATACCATCTAGGATAACAAAGAAAAGACAGTGTTTAGCAGGTATATATGGGAGTAGGTTAATTGGGGAGCAATCTTTCTTTTAGAGTTTTGTTTGAATTTGGTTAAATTTTCAGGGATACTCTGAGTTAGAATGGATCAAAGTTTCATGCATTTTCGAACCTTTTCTTAGGAGTTTTGCTTCATTTTAAACCAACCCAAATACTAAAAAAATCTATTAAAATTCTGGATATTCTGGATTGGCCAAAAATTTAAAAGCGAACAACCAGAAAACCTGCCAAAAAAAGTAAAGTAACTCTAGAGAAAAGATTGCTCCCATATTAAAGCTAGATGTGACAATGCATATAAAATCCATGTTTTATTTACTGAGATTTTTATTTACTGAGATTTGAGAAATTTTTTTTTTTTTTTTTCAATAATTTTGGTCAACACAGATCAGAGCTGAGTACAGTTGATGCTGTGCACGTCTAATTAATGGCACCCACAAGGTCTCAATTCATGTGCACTGGCAGACATTATTAAATATCCATCCAGCTAACATTATTAAATATCCATCCAGCTAGGTATCTTGCAATGGACTTCTAATTTTAGATCACTTAATTAACTGCCTCGTCAAATCTGCCAAGTTCAAAGTGCCTATCCAATCCAATATAGTGGCGTGCAAATTTGGTTAACGAAGGCAGGCCGGGAATAGATTCATCCAGCTTCTACTTAAGACTGCAATCCGTCAGTTTGTTCACTGCCTTGAGAGCTCTAAGCGCGCTTGTGAGAGAGAAGCTCAAAATGTTGAAAATAAATAGTGTGCGATGGATCTGTCTGTTACTGTTGGTGAATTCATGGCTTTGGCTTCTGGCCGAAGCTCAAGGAACTGCGCCTATCGGTGCCTGGCAACTGCTGGTAAAGAGTGCTGGAATAGCATCGATGCACACTGCAGTTACCCGTTTCAACACAGTCGTTATGCTGGACCGGACCAATATCGGTCCATCTCGTATAAATCTGCCAAACGGAAGATGCAGAGTTAATCCTCTGGACCAGATTCTCAAGCGGGACTGCACGGCGCACAGCGTTATGCTAAACCTCGCCAACAACGGCATCCGTCCACTCTTCATTCAGACCGATACCTGGTGCTCCTCGGGCCAGTTTCTGCCCGACGGAACGCTGCTTCAGACGGGAGGAAACCTCGACGGCGGCCGCAAGTTAAGGAGAATCGCACCGTGTCCGGCAGGCGGAGCCTGCGACTGGGTCGAGGATCCCAAAACGGCGTTAGCCGAACCACGGTGGTACGCCACTGATCAGCTCCTGCCCGACGGCAGAGTAATCGTCGTGGGAGGCAGAGCGGTTTTCACGTACGAGTTCGTGCCGAAGGCGAGAGGGGAAGGCAGCTTCCCTCTGCCGTTTTTGAGAGCCACCAATGATACACAGAACGACAACTATTATCCCTACGTGCATCTTCTTCCCAACGGAAATCTTTATATCTTCGCAAACAGAGATTCCATTGAATTGAATTACAATACCCGGGCTGTTGTCCGCAATTTCCCTCGTATACCCGGCGAGCCAAGAAATTATCCTTCGGGGGGAAGCTCGGTGCTTCTCCCGCTTGACGGTCCGAGCGGTTACCAGGCTGCCGAGGTCCTTGTCTGCGGAGGGGCTCAGTTCGGGGCCTTTAAACAGCCCACCAAACAGTTTCTGACCTCTCCCTCATGCGGGAGAATGGTGATCACCGCGAGGGCGCCTGTTTGGACCATGTCGAATATGCCCATGAGAAGATGCATGGGCGACATGGTGATTCTTCCTTCTGGTGAAGTGCTTCTAATCAACGGCGCGCTACGAGGGTCTCAGGGCTATGGCGCTGCTTCCCAACCCATCTTGAATCCCGTCGTTTACAATCCAGGACGCCGCACATTTGCTGTCATGAGAGCGACTACGATTCCTCGTCTGTATCATTCCACTGCAAATTTGCTGCCGGATGGTCGTGTGTTGGTTGCTGGGAGCAATACTCATCTGTTCTATACTTTCACAGGCGCCTTTCCCACGGAACTGAGAGTAGAAGCTTTCTTGCCTCCGTATCTCGACAAGGGTTTTAACGCTAGACGCCCTCAGATCACGAATGCCCCTGCTCGTGTTCGCCATGGACAGACGTTTACTGTGGTTTTTACTCTTCCTGGCCCACTCACAGCCTTGGAGATTAATCTTCTGAGTGCGCCATACTCGACGCATTCGTACTCTCAGGGCCAGCGGATGCTGAGGCTGAAATTAGCAGCGKCCGTTCGCGTGGCAGCCAATAGGTACTCCGTCGCTGTTACAGCTCCCCCCAATGGGAATATTGCACCAGCGGCTTATTATATGTTGTTTCCAGTGACGCAGGGAATTCCGGGTAATGCAGCCTGGATTCAAGTCACGAATTAGAGACCAGGTAAGAAACTCAACAATTGCAGATTCTTAATAGTTTTTCATGATTTCTCTTTCATTTCACGAAAACCGACGGTCATTTACATTGCAGGAAAACAACCAGCGCTGGATTAGAGCTCTGGTTGACGACGAGAAGGCGCATATGATTTGAATTGGCGCAGTCAGATTGCTATCGAAATTTGAAATGTAAATTCAGTCTGTTTACGTTTATTGCCGTGCACTGCCGACTGTAGAAACTTGTCATAGATTCTAAGTAAATAATGGGATTCTAAGTAAATAATGGGTGTTGCATCATTGAAATAATGCACGTTGCAGCATCGATTTCGTTCTACCAGCACTTCAATTGTGTAGTTGTTAATAAGAAGGTTATATTAAATGACTTCCAGAAAGAACAAGTCCAAGGTGAAAATTCCATTCCTGACCGATTTGTCATTGGTAATGGCATCATTCCACATTTTTCTTTCCTATTTGATTGAATAAAAAAATAAAGTCTTGCATGCTCAAAACTTGGTTGTTTAAATATTTTACTGTGTTTTAACTTTTTAGTACCAGATATCTATTATGGGAATATGTGATTTTAATATCCCATATGTAATATGGGAATATGTGATTTTGATTGAAAGCTTTGTTGTCTAAAACTGTTCAGTGTCTTTTTAATTTAATGATAAGTTTTTTATTATTATCATTGGTGGAATATAACACTTTAAATCACTAACACAGCAGTTAAATAGTTGTTAGTGAATGTTAAATAGTTGTTGGTGAAGGCTGAAAGGTTATTAAGATGAAACAATCTTTAAAAGAATATATTAAATTTTATTATTGATTAACAAATAAATAATTATAAAAATAAAAATATAATTATAAAGTAAAATTCATTAAAACAAATTTAATCAGTATAAAAATAAAAATATAATTATAAAGTTGTTGATGTAAGTAATTATTAAATATGATTAGGTAAATGCAAAAAAGTAAACACATAAACTGATATCTTTATAATAGCTAAGAAGTTAATGATTGAAATCACAGCCATTTATTTTGTGTGACTACTAAGAATATTCCAGCCATATTTAATCATGTCCATAGAAAACTTATTAAGCACTAAACCCCTATTAAATTTGCCCATTATCAATAGGTGTACACCTTTGAGCATAATGATACTAGTCAATTGAGCTGTTTAATTGAGTTGTCTTCAGGGAGTTCAAAATCCAAAATTATTAACTATAAATCACTTGGAATTGCATCTTTCTTGAGCTGCACCAACCCTTATTTGAGTGTCTCCTTACCACTACTGTTTTTAACCTTGACAACCTTACATAATGAAACCCTCCAAATCCACATAATCTAATTTAACATACTATGTGCAATTTTGATTGTTAGACTTCTTCAACATAATCTAATAATATAAATTTGAACAAAATTACAATTTCTTATTGTTTAAATTGCATATTAAAATACATAAATAAAACTAGGATTATACACACTTAACAAGTGAAATTTGCAAATTTAATAAGTTCTCATGAAATTTAAATTAAAATTAACAGGACAATATCCCAAAAAAACAAAACATAGAACTTTTAAACTACAGCAAAATCAAAGCTTCACAATATAAACTAGATGTATAATTATAATTTTGATTAAGAGAATGTTTATATTCAACTACAGCAAAATCAAAGCTTCACAATATAAACTAGATATATAATTATAATGTTTTATATTTTCTTTGCACTTTCTGGACAGTTGCGAATCAATTTAACCTTCGCTAACCAATTGAGATCAAAATTAAAAAATATGAGCCATGGTAACGTATAAAATGTAATTTTCATTGACAAAACGTTTTAACGAGAATATGTACATGTTTTAATGGAATAATTTAATGAAAATATTTACATGTTTCTAATTGAGATAAAAAATAAAAAAAATATGAGCCAGGTATTGAATATATAAATGTAATTTTCATTGACAGAACGTTTTAATGAAAATATGTACGTGTTTTAATTGAATATTCTAATGAAAATATTAGATGTTCTTTACTGAAGTGGTTATTGTACTTTTTTAATTCAAGTTTTCACTTATTAATTCTCTATAATATCCCTTACATATATAGTTGCAGCAGGATCATACTTTCTTGTCTTTTTGTTCAAAAAGAAATTGATCCTTGCTTACGTTATAAAAATATATAATCATTAGACTTAAGCTGGCAATTTTTTTATAATCATAGATCATAAAATATAAAAATTATTATTTTACATTTTTCTTGACATATTAGAAGTTATTTAACTTCTATTCTTTCATAATTTGTTGGATGTCCTTCATTTTCCACTACAAAAAATATACCATCCTCTTTTAAGAGGAGAGTCTCTTTTGACACCAGATCAACTTCCTCGTTATATGTCTTGTAAATATGTTGAGCTTTTATCTCTGTAAACCTCCCGCTCAGCACTTGAATTCTTGTCATCCAAGGCTAAAGAGAGATCACCTGAAGATTGTTCTCATTACTAAACTAGTCTATGATAATCTTAGAGTCACCAACTAATTGTATCCTATTTATCTTTTTAATGCAAGAAAAATAAAGGATACACCAGAGAAAAAGTAGTTCATCATTTGTGTTAGTACCATTACCACAATACATCTTCAATCTGAAAGTTCCTAACACTGGACATTTTATTATTTCTCTAGCCCCACATTTTGTTCCTCTATCTTGTGAAGCTCCATAAGAAAAACCAACTATCATATCCCAGTCAATAAGAGGTGGTCTATCAATTCTGCTACCCTTATCAGCCAAGTATATTTTTGTTTCTCCCATGTCCTGAAGTATGTTGTTCCAGTCCCTATTAGGAAGTTGATCTTCAAATATTACCATATTCCTATGTTTCCATATCTCCTTAGGAACTCTTTGATATTATCCTTCTTCTTTACCCAATTATGAAAACATTCTGCAATTTGTCCTCCTTCAAAAAATTTTGTACATTTTAATTGTTTTTGTATATTATACCAAATGTCTTAGGTAAAATCACAATCAACAAATAGATGTTTCACATTTTCCTCTTTATTCCCACAGAACACATTTACTAGGCCCTACAATACCTCTTTTCACCAGATTCTCCCAAGTAAGTATTTTCTGTTCAAGCATTAACCAAGTAAATAGTTTGATTTTTAAAGGAAGTTTCCATTGCCAGAGGTCAGTATACCAGAAAGAAGTATATACCACCCCTCCTCCAATAATTGAACTTCATATGTTTGTTTTGCATTAATTTGTCCCCTCTTAGTACCCCATGTCCACAATAAAGTATATTTTTCAATGTTTAAATCAACTCCCGAGCGTACTAAAACATTAACAAAGTTATTAAATTCCACTTGTTGATCCCCTTCCAATCCTAATGACTCACCTTTTTCCAGATTGTATGACTCGAATCCTCCAATTCCATATTTCTTGCTTGTGTTAGATACTCAATACCCTGTGTCTTAAAAGTCTGTAAAAGATTCTTTGACAATTTGTAATATCTCTATGCCCCAACCATTGGGTATGTTCCAATTCTAATATCTCTCCCATTGTCAGGTTTCCAAGCCAACCATTCTGACACTATGTTAAAGGAAGTGGTAAGTGCTCTCCAAATATTTGAAATTCCAGGCTATTTTTTCCTTCCTTCCCTAAACCACTTCGTCATGGATTTCTTCCTGAGATATTTTTTAAGTATTACCTCATGCCATAGACCTGGTACCATTAGACACCTCCACAAACTTTTTGCTGCTAAGGCTTTCCCAAAGGTAAAAATATTTTTGATACCCTAGCCACCCACCTTCTTTGGTTTGGCTATCTTTTTTCAGCTAATCAGATGTACCCCTTCTTTTATCTTTTTCCCCGTCCATAGAAAATTGAGCATCCTTCTTCTGATATTATTTAGAGTACATTTAGGTATATTAGCTAAAGATAACCAGTACATTAGTATGCTTTCAAGTACATATTTTACAAGTATAACCCTTCCCCCTAAACTTAGCCACCTATGACTCCAATTTGCAATTCTTGCTTCAAATTTCTTCTCCAACCAGCTCCAATCTGACTTAATATAGCAATTTGGTTTGAGAAAGCACCTAAAATATGTAAAACCTTCATCAACTGGTTTAGTCTCAAAAGGCATAAATTCCTTGAATACTGCAAGTTCCACTGTTGTCCACCCAACTTCTAGGAAAGATTATTTATGTGGGTTGAAGGCCATGCATGTAGCTTTACAAAATAGTTCTAGTATATACTTATATACTTTCCACACCTCTATGTTGCCAATCCCAAAGAGAATAATATCAACAACAAACATCAAATGTGTAATATTTATCCCTCTTGCCACTGGAATACCTTCTACATTCTTTTCCAACAACTGTTTCTTTATAGCTCTTCTTAGTCCTTCTACAATTAAAATAAACACTAAGGCTGATAAAGGACACCCCTGTCTTAGACCCCTTGATCTTTTGAAGAATTTTGTAGGCATACCATTTATCAAGATTGCATAGCTTGGTTATGTCACACACCCCATGATCCAACATATACATGGTTTTGTTGTTTTCTCAGTACCAACCACAAGGGTCATCATACCTAATACAAATCCAAAGAAACTAAGTTGACAAGCATGTTGGTAAGTAGAAATGCTCCTTCAGAAAAATAAAATTGAATTTCAAATAATGTGCATGCATTACAAAACATGCACACACATGCATTAATAATGCTTTCACGTTCTAAAATGCATGCACATTATTTTGAACACACACACACACAGAGATATATATATATATATATTCCACTTGTATGTTCCCCCAAGTTAGGGTTTGCAGGGTGCCTATGGACAAGGTTTTTCCCTGTGTTATAGCTCTTTGATATACGTGTGGGGTCAAACAATAGTAATCGACCCAATATCTCAAGGAACCAACTAAGGAGGCTCGACCTTACCCTTAGCCGTACTACCTGATTACCCAAATACTAGAGAGTATCTTCCCGAGTGTTGTTCTCGGTGGCATTATAGCAGTCAGCGGACCAATCGGTTGATCTAAAGCTGGTACTAGGAGATCTAGGGGACTCATGATATGTCTTTCGGTATGTGGGAGGGATGGGCGTGTACAGATTCTATATGATGCAATACTACTCGAGGGGTACCAAAAGGGGTTACAAAGGTTTCCAACAAGGGAGAAACTTTGGTTTATAGGAAACCCCACGAAATTGTATGTATCACATGCGTGTAGTATTCCCCATCGCAATTTTACCTATTGAACGACAAATATCTATGATATAAATATGATGAAAGTACACGTCTCTACCCTAAAAAGTTTTTTACCATAATTCCTACTCTTATTTATTCTAACTCTATCTTCTAAAGAACATTCTAGAGGAAGATCTTTCTAGAAGTGGAAGCTTCTATTAGGTATTCTTACATTTACTTGTTCATATTTATTAAATATGTCTTATTAACTAATGTCGGCCTTTATTACATGGAAAACATATTATTCTACCTATGTGAAGGGTTAGGGAGGTTAGGTCCCTAATAAAAGGTGAACTAAAGATCATTGCAACCGCCAAAACCTATGCATGAGGTCTCTCTACACAACAGGTGGAAAACATAGTAGAAGAGACATATTTTCCTTGCCTATGGGAGACCATTTTCATTGTCAGGTAAAGAAATCAATTGATTTGACACCTGATGCTCCTCTCCCTAACGACCATGTGTACAGGTGTTATATTACGAAGAATGAAGAAATTAAATGCCACATCAAAGAACTAACTCTGAAGGGCCACATCAAACCAAGATCCTCACCTTGTGGGAGCCTAATTATTCTTCTACGGAAGAAGGACGGAACATGGTGACCTTTTATTGATTACAAAGCCTGAAACAAGATCACAATCAAGAATCGGTACCCAATCCCATGAATTGATGATCTTCTCAATTAGCTTAAGGAAGCCAAATTTTTCAGTACGATTTGTCATAAATCAGCCTACCACTAGTTGTTGATTGAGAAAACTAATGTAATGAAGGCAACCTTCAAGTCTAAATAAGGTCTCTTTGAGTGATTGTTCGTGCTTTTTGGCTTGAATAACTCCCTGACCACATTCACATGGATTATGGATGATATATTATGGTCATTCAAAAAATCCTTTGTGGTTGTATATTTGGATGACATCATCATCTTTATAAAAACATGGGAGGAACATTTGAAGCACATTCAACAATTCTTGGTAACCTTGCGAGAACACAATTTATATTCCAATTTGGAGAATTGTTCCTTCGACATGTAAAGAATCCAATATTTAGGATACATTATGGATGAGAAGGGTGTGCATGTGGATCTAGTCAATATCCAATTAATCCAGGATTGGTTGGCCCTGAAGACACTTACCGAGCTCCGCAACTTCTTGGGCCTTACCAACTTCTACCATATATTTGTGTTGGGGTTCTCTCATATCGCTTGGGACCTAAGCAAGGTGACCAAGAGTGGAGCAATGGAAAATATGTGTTGGGCCACATCCCAATAGAAAGAATTCAATAATTTTAAATTTCACCTCTTCTCAGCACTAGTCCTTATTCTTCTAAACCTACAACAACCATTTGAGATTGAGACATATGCTTCATATTATGCTATCGTTGTAATCCTCTCTCAGCATGACAATATGGTGTCTTATCATAGTGAAACACTTTATGATTTTGTTTTTAAATACCCCACCTATTTTAAATATATTTACACCACTATGTAGGCATGTTGATAGTGGAAGCGTTACATTCTAGGAAAGGAAACAATCATCCATACTGATCATGAGCCTATGCAATTCATTCAAACACAAGAAAATTTATAGAATGACTTCCAACAAAATTGGTCCACATACCTGCGACAATTCCACTTGAACATAAAGTACAAGAAGAGAAACATCAACCATGTCATAGACTACCTCAGTCAACCCCCATTTTGTGGTTCTAACCACATTTCTCAACTCTTGTGGGCATGAGACATCTAGGTGTCCACAATTATACAATAGTGACTATGATACCTATCGGACATTAAGTACATGAAAACTAGTTCTAGACTTTCATCTCCAGGATGGATTGCTATGCCATCTAAGAAATCTTTATGTTCCTCCAAACGAGCATGAAAATATGATTTGGGAAGTTCATTATAGTCGAGCAACATGACACTTTGGTGTGTAAAAAATAGTGGCAGTACTACAAAATCATTTTTATAGGTTGAAGCTTCAGCATGATGTTTGCAAGTACATCAGATCCCTCACTACTTGCACCACTGCCAAACCCTCCATCAAGAAACAAGGGCTATAAACCCCTCTTCCTACTCTAGATAGGCCTTGGGAGTCCATCTCCATGGATTACATGTTTGGTCTTCCTTCAACCAAACATGGGAATGATTATGTCTTCATGGTCATTGATCGATTATCTAAGATGGAAGTTTTGGCACCTTGCAAGAAGAGCATCACAGCCGATGTCGCTGCTAATATCTTCTTTGAACGTGTTTGGGTTCATTTTGGGCTCCCATGGACCATTATTTCAGATCAAAATAGTAGGTTCCTAAGTACCTTTTGATCTAGCCTATGAGATGATGAACACCAAGTTTTCCAAATCGACTTCCTTCCACCCACATATTGATGGTAAAATAGAGGTAGTTGATAGGATAATTGTCGATATCCCCAGGATGTACAATTCTAAACATCCACGCACATGGGATGAGAGACTTCCTTATGTTCAACATATATACAACATATCGCTCCATGACTCTATTGGCCACAACCCTTTTTAAATCAGGCTACCACAAGTTGTTGATTGAGAAAACTGATGTATCGAAGACAACCTTCAAGTCTAAATAAGGTCTCTCTGAGTGACTGCTCATGCCTTTTGGCTTGACTAATTCCCTGACCACATTCACATTGATTATGGATGATATATTGTGGTCATTCACAAACTTCTTTGTGGTTGTATATCTGGATGACATCGTCATATTTAAAAAAACCTGGGAGGAACATTTGAAGCACATTCAATAAGTCTTGGTAACCCTGGGAGAACACAATTTATATTCCAATTTGGAGAATTGTTCCTTCGACATGTAGAGAATTCAATATTTAGAATACATTGTGTATGAGAAGGTTTTTCATGTGGATCTAGACAATATCCAATTAATCCATGATTGGTTGGCCCCAAAGACACTGACCGAGCTCCGCAACTTCTTGGGCCTTACCAATTTCTACCATATATTTGTGTTGGGTTTCTCTCATATTGCTTAGGACCTGAGCCAGGTGACCAAGGGTGGAGAAAAGGAAAATATTTTTTGGGCCACATCCCAACAGAAAGCATTCAAGGATTTTAAATTCCATCTCTTTTCAGCACTAGTCCTTATTCTTCTAAACCTACAACAACCATTTGGGATTGAAATAGATGCTTCATATTATGCTATCATTGTAGTCCTCTCTCAGCATGGAAATATGGTGTCTTAGCACATTGAAACACTTTATGATATTGTTTGTAAATACCCCACCTATTTTAAATATATTTACACCATTATGTAGGCATGTTGATAGTGGAAGCATTACATTCTAAGGAAGGAAAAAATCATCCATACTGATCATGAGCCTCTGCAATTCATGCAAACACAAGAAAAGTTACAGAATGACTTCCATCAAAAGTGGTCCCCATAACTGCAAAAATTCCACTTGAACATCAAGTACAAGAAGGGAAACATCAACCATGTCACAGACTACCTCAGTCGACCCCCATTTTGTGGTTCTAACCACATTTCTCAACTCTTGTGGGAATGAGACATCTAGGTGGCCACAATTATACAATAGTGACTATGATACCTATCAGACATTAAGTACATGAAAACTAGTTCCAAACTTTCATCTCCAAGATGGATTGCTATGCCATCTAAGAAATCTCTATGTTCCTTCAAACAAGCATGCAAATATGATTTTGGAAGTTCATTATAGGTGAGTGACATGACATTTTGGTGTGTAAAAAATAATGGTAGTACTACAAAATCATTTTTATTGGTTGAAGCTTCAGCATGGTGTTTGCAAGTACATCAAATCTCTCACTACTTGCACCACTGCCAAACGTGCCATCAAGAAACAGAGACTATACACCCCTCTTCCTACTCTAGATAGGCCTTGGGAGTCCATCTCCATGTTTGGTATGCCTTCAACCAAGCATGGTAATGATTATGTCTTCATGGTCATTGATCGATTATCTAAGATGGAATTTTTGACACCTTGCAAGAAGAACATCACAGCGAATGTTGCTGCTAATATCTTCTTTGAACGTGTTTGGGTTCATTTTGGGCTCCCATGGACCATTATTTCAGATCAAAATAGTAGGTTCCTGAGTACTTTTTTATCTAGCCTATGATCGATGATGAACACCAAGTTGTCCAAATCGACTTCCTTCCACCCACATATTGATGGAAAAACAGAGGTAGTCGAAAGGATAATTGTCCATATCCCCAGGATGTACAATTCTAAACATCCACGCACATTGGATGAGAGACTTCCTTATGTTCAACATATATACAACATATCGCTCCATGACTCTATTGGACACAACCCTTTTTGTTGTTTTCTTAGTACCAACCACAAGGGTCATTATACCTAATATAAATCCAAAGAAAATAAGTTGAAAAGCATGTTGGTAAGTAGAAATGCTCCTTCAGAAAAATAAAATTGAATTTCAAATAATGTGCATGCATTATAGAACATGCACACACATGCATTAATAATTCTTTAACATTATAAAATGCATGCACATTATTTTTAACACACACACACATATATATATATTCCACTGGTATGTTCCCCCAAGTTAGGGTTTGCAGGGTGCCTATGGGCAAGGTTTTTCACTGTGATATAGCTCTTTGATATACGTGTGGGGTCAAACAATAGTAATCAACCAAATATCTCAAGGAACCAACTAAGGAGGCTCAACCTTACCCTTAGTCATACTACCTAATTACCCAAATACTAGAGAGTATCTTCTCGAGTGTTGTTCTCAGTGGCACTATAGCATTCACGCGACCAATCGGTTGATCTAGAGCTTGTACTAGGAGAGCTAGGGGACTCATGGTATGTCTTTCGGTATGTGGGAGTGATGGTCGTGTACAGATTCTATATGATGCAGTACAACTCGAGGGGTACCAAAAGGGGTTACAAAGGTTTCCAACAAGGGAGAAACTTTGGTTTCTAGGAAACCCTGTGAAATCATCTGTATCGCATGCGTGTAGTATTCCCCATTGCAATTTTACCTATTCAACGAAAAATATCTGTGATTTAAATATGATGAAAGTATAGGTCTCTACCCTGAAAAAAATTTACCCATAATTCCTACTCTTATTTATTCTAAATCTATCCTCTAAAGAACATTCTAGAGGAAGATCTTTCTAGAAGTGGAAACTTCTATTAGGTCTTCTTACATTTACTTGTTCATATTTATTAAATATGCCTTATTAACTAATGTTGCCCTTTATTACATGGAAAATATATTATTCTACCTGTGTGAGGGGTTAGGGAGGTTAGGTCCCTAACATAAGGTGAACGGAAGGTCACTGCAACCACCAAAACCTATGCATGAGGTCTCTCTACATAACAGGTGGAAAATATAGTAGAAGAGAAAAAACACATAATTTCCTTGCCTATGGGAGATCATTTTCATTGTCAGGTAAAGCAATCAATTGATTTGACACCTGATGCTCCTCTCCCTAACAACCATTTGTACAGGTGTTCTATTAAGAATAATGAAGAAATCAAATGCCAGATAAAAGAACTAATTCTGAAGGGCCATATCAAACCAAGATCCTCACCTTGAGGGAGCCTAATTATTCTTCTATAGAAGAAGGACGGGACATGGTGACCTTTTATTGATTACAGAGCCCGAAACAAGATCACAATCAAGAATCGGTACCCAATCCCATGAATTGATGATATTCTCACTTAGCTTAAGGGAGCCAAATTTTTCAGTACGATTTGTCTCAAATCAGGATACCACTAGTTGTTGATTGAGAAAACTAATGTATCGAAGACAACCTTGAAGTCTAAATAAGGTCTCTTCAAGTGAATGTTCATGCCTTTTGGCTTGACTAATTCCCTGACCACATTCACGTGGATTATGGATGATATATTGTGGTCATTCACATACTCCTTTGTGGTTGTATATCTGGATGACATTGTCATCTTTAGAAAAAGCTGGGAGGAACATTTGAAGCGCATTCAACAGGTCTTGGTAACCTTGGTATAACACAATTTATATTCCAACTTGGAGTATTGTTCCTTCAACATGTAGAGAATCCAATATTTAGGATACATTGTGGATGATAAGGGTCTACATGTGGATCTAGCCAATATCCAATTAATCCACGATTGGTTGGCCCCGAAGACACTGACCGAGCTCTGCAACTTTTTGGGCCTTACCAACTTCTACCGTATATTTGTGTTGGGGTTCTCTCATATCGCTTGCTACCTAAGCCACGTGACCAAGGGTGGAGCAAAGGAAAATATTTGTTGGGCCACATCCCAACAGAAAGCATTCAAGGATTTTAAATTCAACCTCTTCTCAGCACTAGTCCTTATTCTTCTAAACCTACAACAACCATTTGAGATTGAGACAGATGCTTCATATTATGATATTGTTGTAGTCATCCCTCGGCATGGGAATATGGTGTCTTATCATAGTGAAACACTTTATGATGTTGTTTGTAAATACCCCACCTATTTTTAATATATTTACACCATTATGTAGGTATGTTGATAGTGGAAGTGTTACATTCTAGGGAAGGAAACAATAATCCATATTGATCATGAGCCTCTGTAATTCATGCAAACACAAGAAAAGTTACAGAATGACTTCCATCAAAAGTGGTCCACATACATGCGACAATTCCACTTGAACATCAAGTACAAGAAGGAAAACATCAACCATGTCGCAGACTACCTCAGTCGACCCCCATTTTGTGGTGCTAATCACATTTCTCAACTCTTGTGGGCATGAGACATCTAGGTGGCCACAATTATACAATAGTGACTATGATACCTATCAGACATTAAGTACATGAAAAATAATTCCAAACTTTCATCTGCAGGATGTATTGCTATGCCATCTAAGAAATCTCTATGTTCCTTCAAACGAGCATGCAAATATGATTTGGGAAGTTCATTACAGTCGAGAGACATGACACTTTGGTGTGTAAAAAATAGTGGCAGTTCTACAAAATCATTTTTATTGGTTGAAGCTTTAGCATGATGTTTGCAAGTACATCAGATCCCTCACTACTTGCACCACTGCCAAACCCGCCATCAAGAAGCAAGGGCTATACACCCTTCTTTGTGCTCTATATAGGCCTTGGGAGTCCATATCCATGGATTACATGTTTGGTCTGCCTTCAACCAAGCATGGGAATGATTATGTCTTCATGGTCATTGATCGATTATCTTAGAAGGAAGTTTTGGCACCTTGCAAGACGAGCATCACAGTCGACGCCGCTGCTAATATCTTCTTTGAACGTGTTTGGGTTCATTTTGGGCTCCCATGGACCATTATTTCAGATCGAAATAGTAGGTTCCTAAGTACTTTTTGATCTAGCCTATGATTGATGATGAACACCAAGTTGTCCAAATCGACTTCCTTCCACCCACATATTGATGGACAAATAGAGGTAGTCGACAAGATAATTGTCCATATCCCCAGAATGTACAATTCTAAACATCCACGCACATGGGAAGAGAGACTTCCTTATGTTCAACATATATACAACATATATCTCCGTGACTCTATTGGCCAAAACCCTTTTTAGGTGTGCTTGGGGTTCCAGCCATTGGCCCCCATTGACATAGCTCTTCCCATTGTAGTTTCATGGAAAGAGTCCTCCCATGCTCAGACTAAGGTTGATCAAGCAGCCAAATTTATTGAGAGAATCCAACACATCCAAAAACAAGTTCTTGATATTTTGTAGAAATCCAATGACAAGTACAAGCAACACCACGATCAACATTGGGTACCACAAAATTTTCATGTGGGAGATAAGATATGGTTTCATTTGAAAAAGGAGCACCTCATAGGACCCCCAGCAAAATATTTTCCCACTCCAATACAAGCCTTACACCATCACCAAGGCTATGGGTGAGGATTCTTTTGAATTAAGTATTCCCCCTTTCCTTGGAGAAAATTTATGCAATGGAGACAATTTTTTCCTAAATGGGGGAGAACTAATATAGGTTGATAGTGGTGGCCACCCACCTTTTCCACTAATTCTGAATGGTTCCACATCTTGACAGTTTTTCTATGATTTTCGAGTCCCAAAATTTTGGGGTTGTTTTGAGGCCCTTAAAAACATTTTTTGGCACAGCAGTGCCTAACATGTAGTCGAAGGTAGATGCTAGTTTGAACAGAATGTGTACTCCTTGACTAGACCTTTCCAATTAGGTACCGAGTGCCCCAAATGAAGATCGAATGCAAAAGTTGCACTCTCGAGAAATTGATGTATCAACTAACCACATGAGGGCCCACAAACCTTTTGATGTTTCATCTTATGGGGTTAGGGTTTTGGATGTTTATGGTTTTCTCATTGGTGCTTTATGTTAAAATGTATTTTCATCATCTTTGTAATCAACTTCTTGCGAATGAATGTAATTGACACATCTCTCTTTAGAGATAAGCTACCATCATTCTAGCTAGATTGTGCGCTTTGCATTTTTACAGTCTTTTGTATTCGAGACAATCATTAATAGAATTTGAGTTTAAGTATATTAATGGTTTCTTGCATTATCTATGTGTGTTTTCTTGTTATATCTCTGTCTTCATAACGTTCTCAATATAATCAAAATCATCTATGGCCACCAATAGACCACTCAAACGATAACCAACATTTGGGCCACCAACATTAGGGATTGTATTTTCCAAAAGAAGAAACAAAACCACTAACTATAGCAAACCGATGAATGTAAGAACCAGTAGTTCAAACTAAATATGACTCACCAATGGGAATCATGATGCCAAATCTTTACTCAACCTCTCCACTAACACCACAACCAAAAATATTGAGAATCTATGACCCACCAAAATGATAACCAACACAAAGACATCCAACATAATGATAAAATTATTTGCATGGATGGTGACGAGGAGAGTCCAATATAGTGAATAACTATATTCAATGCATGAAGCAACAAAACTATGAATAGAAGGATGAGAAAAGATATGTACCAAGAGCTAAATTGACCGGCCCACTAAACAACTTAACACCATGTACATGCAACAATTAAAATTTTCTAAAAAATAACACTCTTGGATGCCATGCATAAGCCAACAATTAAAAATTTCTAAATTTTTTTGGATACCATGCATAAGCTAACAATTAAAAATTTCTAAATTTTTTTTGGATACCATGCATAAGCAAACAATTAAAAATTTCTTAAAGAAAATTGGATACCATGCATAAGCCAACAATTACAAATTTATATTTTTTTTAAGTAGCTCCTCTATCACCACTTCATGGAGAAATTTGTTATAACACCAAATATTTTTGCTAATGACTTCAATAGTTTTTTATAATTTTATATTCAAAGTATTTAAGAAAATATTTACATATGTTAATAATATAAAATACCAAAATGAATTTTAGTTAGGATTCTAGATAACAAAAAAGTATTTCTTTATATATAGAGTTTCCTATAATTTAAAATTATGGTATTTTTTTTATATTTTATGCAATTATATCATTAGCATCGATATTTATTTAAAAAACACTATTTTAATGATTCAATATTTTGAAGAGGAATGAATAAGTAATTTTTATTAACATTGTGAAGTAATGGTACAAAATCTATTAATTTCCATTAAAAAAAATATTATTTTTTATTAAATTTTCATATTAATTAATTTATATTTATATATTAAATACAAAAATATTATTTAATGATTTAATATTTTCAATAAAAATGAATAAATAATTTTTATTAATATTAAATACAAAATCTATTAAATTTTTATATTGATTAATCATATGCTTATACATTAAATACTCCTTATTTTATGAATAAAAATAATCAAATAAAATATTATGTAACAATATAATCAAATTTTAAAAATAAAAAATCATGATAATTTTACTAAAAATAAAAAATCATGATAATTTTACTATATAGTAAAGTAATCAATTTTTATTAATATTAAGTACAAAATCTATTAAATTTTTATATTGATTAACCATATGCTTATACATTAAATACTCCTTATTTTATGAATAAAAATAATTAAATAAAATATTATGTAACAATGTAATCACATTTTAAGAATAAAAAATCATGATAATTTTACTATATAGTAATGTAATCAAATTTTAAAGGATTATATGTAGAGATAGAACGAACCATCATCAAGACATATATAGATCCATATGTACAATGTAAACTTTATATGTATTATGAAAGTTTCATTCTGAATAGAATAGTAATAAAACTACTTTTTATTTGAGTGAAAAAAAAAATAATAGAATTATTACATTAAAATATATTTAAATGATCTGTAGGGGTGTAGATATATTGACAAGTGCCGTATAAATAGAAAAAAAATTTGTAAAAATAAAGTCTCATGTTTATGTTCTATTCTCCCCAGGATTTACGAAAACAAAAAATATATTTAAATGAACAAAATAAAATACACTATTTTAATGAGAGGAAATAATATATATTAATTTGTATGTTAACTGAAGTGTTTGAAACAATTTCAGTTGCAATATTGAAGTTAATGAAGAAAGCAGATGATGGTGAAAGAAGGAACAAATTGGAGGACTTAGTTATCAGAAAATTACGATCTGCACTATTTATTACTTCAATAACCAAATCAATCACAGGTTACGAGTTACAACTACAACAACGTAAACAAACTTAATGATATATCAATCACAACGTACTGTATTATTCTAAGAACCAATCACAACAGTCAGGTCTACAAGTTATTGTTTTTTATAATCATATATATTATTCTGCCTGATCGATATAGCTGACCACTGGCTAACTGATATATGCTTGGCTCCTTTGAATTCAACCTGCATGTAAAAGTACAGACGGATCAACACAAGAGTGAGAGTGATATATGCTTGGCTCCTTTGAATTCAACCTGCATGTAAAAGTACAGACAGATCAACACAAGAGTGAGAGTAAGAAATAAATGAATAAAGTGTGAAATTATGATTACCATGTATGTGCTTTATAAATGGCAAGGCACAGAATATATTTGGCATTTCTGAAGCAATTCCATGACTTCAGGCAGAATGCTTTGAGTTGGAGATGGTGATGGCAAGTTCAAGGAGGGGAGGTGGGAGCAAACACAGCCAAGAACAGTCACTATCAAATCACAACAAGATAGAGGAGCAGAGGTTTGTGGATTGGTTAAAGCAGGGTAGCATGACTCCAGTAACGGCAACTGGTCTGACCCAAGGTTGCAAAGCGGATAAAGGGTCGACAAAGCAGGCAAACCA
>JASDQU010515268.1:72355-97055 GCA_032191745.1 Picea mariana | reverse complement strand
ATAATTATCAACATACTTTGCCATCATTTCATCATAGTGAAAATAATAATCTACTCTACTTAATGAATCTTTCAAGCAATGCTTAAGTGTAATTTCGAATAAGAAAATAATACATAAAGATTAATAAGAACCCCATTAGTATAAGTACAATATTAGTAGTATATAGAGATCTATTTCTAATCATCAATGGTGGTTGTTAAGGTCTGGTTCATTCAAAGTTAATAATCAATATCAAATGCTTCAAGCTTCTTAAAAAATACAATCCCCAAGCAGTTCAACTATATATCTTAAAATCTAGGTATATCTTATTTAAGAATAAGTAAGTAGTTCAAATACTAGTTCACGTTTCCCTTTTTTTTCAAAATCCCACAAGAAGATTAATTCTTCCTTAAGCAAAAAATAAGGATTTCAATACCACTTTAAGCACTCTAATTAAACTATAGAATTCAATCATAAAAGTAGAAAGAATTCAAGCTGCTGCATATCCATTTAAAATGAAACAAGAGGATGAAAACACATTAAGCCTATAAATACACTTCACATACCATCCAACATATCCCTTAGAAAGAATTTAAAGAAGATCACAGTCTTATATAAACAATTAAATAAATAACTCAATGCTGACTTAATTTCATTTAAAAGAATTAACGACAGACTCAAACTTATTTTAACAATAAATAATGAACTAAATTTTTAACCTGCAATTCTAATAAAAGAAATTAAGAAGGATCAAATCTTATTTAGCAATACATAATAAGATTCAAATACTAAATCACATCTCCAATGTAAGAAACAAAAGAAGATCAATAATCAACCCATGTGATATTATTAAGGTAGAAATATAATTCTTGTTTACAAAGAGCAAGTTCATTGGTGGAAGATTCTTTACATGGAGTTATTTTTTTTATAAGTTTAGGCCACAAATTTTCACATGAATCCCTTCACAACTTTATTTAAGAGTAACCAATAGGTCCACTAAAGGAACCAAGCCTAAGTGAGAAGGATAAAATGCAAATCTCTCAACCAACAGAGTTCTGGAATCTAATCTGGCCTTTCATCCAGTGTGCAGAACAATCCAGAACTTGTTCTAGTCCTTGAAAAACAACACAACATGATCTGACACTTAATCCAACACCTAATCTTGCACTTAATCTGGTCCTGGCTCCGACACTAATTTCTGATAATTTGAAATTAACTCAATAGGCAGCGAAAATATTCTTTGATTGAAAATATTTAAGGATGAATAATAAATTAATACAAAGTTTTCTTGAGTAAGTCTATTATTGTCTGTAGTCCCAAATTTATTTCTGAATTAAAATGTTAACAAAATAAAAATTCAGCAAATAAAAGAACAACTATATCTAAATTTTAAAGTTATGGGTTGTTTAAAATTTTGACATCAGTCACACTGAAATTGTAAGTTCTAGGTTATAAGCCAACAATACAATCACAAAACTCACCCTTCTTGGTGTTAACTCTATGAATATTACCACTATTTTAAAAAGGAGGAAAATCAATACAAAAATAAACTAAATAGAAATGGGTAAACCAGACATGAACATGCTAATTAACATTGTTATATTCAAAGAGAAACATTTCCATATAGAACCTAATCCAACCATGGATCCGACACCTAATCTAGACATTGAAACTGAACTAAATTATGATAAATTCAAATTAAAATCAAAAGGCAACAAATAAAGGTTTCGAAAATGGCCGGAGTTGCAATTTGCTAATGGCAGAGGTTCAAAGGCACAAGAGGAAAATTTTTCAAGGTGATCAAAGACTAAAACATAGGATCGAGAATTAAAAACTGGATTGAACCAAATGAAATAAACCACAAAATTCTTGTATCAGAAAAATGATTTTTAAAGGTTCATCAAATCAAGATAGGGATTCTACACATATTCAATTCGTAAATAAAGTCTAAATTTTATGAACCACCACTAATTCAATTCCAGCAATTCCCAATTATTTAAGCCATAAGAAAACAAAACTGCTAATTTGTTTTGGATATTTCTTCAACAAGACAATAAAATTAAATTTTGGAAAGAAAAACAAATGGCAGTGACTAACTATATGGATTTACTAAACCATTGGTAAATACAATTCAACAATTCTAGAATGTGCTCAATCAACTCAATCGGATCATAGCGCCCATGGGGATTTGAATTTCATTTTATTTAACACACATCAATTTTGGTTCTATCAGCAAAAATAAATTTCCATACGTAACTAATGACAGGAAGTTTCCCTCTTTCAAAAGGCAATTCACCCAATCTCAACATGAATAACAAAGCATTCTTCTCAATCATTCAAAACATGATCCATTCCACCGCATACATCACAACTATACAAGTTGATAAATTAAAATAAAATTCTGATATTCAATCATTGGAAGAAAATAAGAAAATACACATTTTGTACACACACACACACACACACACATATTTATATCCACTTGCAACAACCAAGTAAATAAAAATCCAAAGGATTGGTAAAATGTAAATACAACAAATAAAGAAATTCCAATACATTACGTTTGAAAAATTGGAATCAGCCATGCTAGAAATTCATCTTTTATATTACACAACCATCAAGGAAACTTGAAAATTCAATATCAGATATCCCATACAATTTACGACCATTTCTAAAAACTAATATACAACTTAATCTTATTACAATTTCAAATTTCAAGTAAGAATACTGTAACTGGCGAAGATGTTCTACCGCAACTGGTGTTCCTTTTGATCTCTCGCTTGCTAATCGTAGATACTTCACCGGTACCTCCCAGCCAACGCTAGGGGTACTCTTCTTCCCCCTTATCCCTCTTTATCGGGAAAGGGTCTAAGCACAAAACCCATAAATACTATAGCTCCATGTTTTCCTCGCAAGGGAGAGCTACCACTCTATCCTCAAACTTGGTTTCCCAACTCTCACAAATAAAACACAATTCAGAAATTATTTTGGCATCATAACTTTACCAATAACAAGTGTCATCCATTTCCCATCTAAACCATTTGTTTTATAGAAATTTCCTCCCTGACACATGTCCACATGCACAATTAATTAACTTTTTAATTAAATAAATTAGGATTATTCACCATTACACTCCTCACCCTCTCCCCAAGTTGCACAAGTAATTATATATTTTATTTTAATTCAAAATTCAATTTCCCTCACATCCTCCCATGTGTTCCTATTTTGTCTCTTAGTTGTTCCTTTATTCCCTAGACTCCCATTAAAAGAGTGTCTCCTAACTAGATCTTAGTTATATTTTGATTAGGAGTCTTCTTCTAGTTAGACTAATGGTAGGTTGTCTCAAGATTCTTTTCCCAAGTGTTCTCATATTCTCTCCTATTGTTATTCCTTCCAATTTAAAAATCCAATTTATTAATTTTATGCACAGATGTGCATTTTATCACATATTTAGATTTTCTCACTAATTTAATTCTTAAATTGGTTTGTCTCATTCTTTTAATTTAATTAATAGATTTAATTTAGTCTCTTAACTAAAACTTAGACTTAGGTTTTGACTTTTATTGGGATTTATAATTAACAGATTCACTCCTCAATTAATTATTTTAAATCTGACAAGGTCAATTTAATTCACTGTTTTCTAGGTCATTTAAATTAAGTGACTCAAGTTTTTAAATTATCCGATGTGCCCTTCAAGACGCATTGTCGTGCTCCAAGGGTGTCACTCACCTTTGAATGGTTTTGGTAGTTTTTCCAACCCTTGGAGTCAACACTCCACTCAGTCGACCTTGTGAGAGACTAAGGGCTTCTAAAGAATAAGGACTTCGCCTTATTATGTGCCCCTTAGAAATATTTGTGAGTGATTGTCTCAGTCTTCCCTCACGACATCGTGGACGTCTCAAACTAGGTAATCATTAACCTACAATTTGAGCCATGGCAGGAGTACTAGTAGATTGTTGCAGGGATGCTACCACATCTCTCCCTTGATACATTTTTTATGTGCATGGCCCCTTTACTCCTTATGTGAGTCTGATTAGCAAGAATTGTCAGCCTGCATCCATTGACAAAACACTATCACCGATGCAAATACATAATCATACCAAATAAATCATATGTCACATATGCATAAAATAAATACTCAAACCCAACACAATCCACTCCCTGACTCAATCCGAAGTCCAAGGTAGTCCGTTGATGCCATCAACATCCATAATATGTCAAGTGTCCTGTCAATACATATATATCAAATAACAATAAATCACAACCCATCAACATCATTATGTAAAACCCATAATTGAAACAAATAACAATGTACTATATCCGGATCACTTGCACAAAAGTGTCCTCAAAGAATAAGTCGATAACATGTTCTTAGTAGAGAAAGATGTTACATCCATTGTCTATTCTTAAACACTTGATTTTCCTACCGGTTCTCTTTTCAACTAAAGCTCTAAATTGCTTAAATACATCAAATACATCGAATTTTATTTTTAGGATATAGAACCAAAAATTTCTAGAGTAATCATATATAAATGTCACAAAATATGATGATACTCCAAAAGAGATTGTAGGGGATGGCCCCCAAACATATGAATGGATATAATATAGAAAAAATTTAATTGTATGACTCCTTGTTTTAAACTTTTGGCTACACCGCTTTCCAAAAATACAATGCTTGCAGAAATTCAAATTCAAAGACTTTAACTCTGGAGGTAATTTATGGTTTATTAGTACCTTGATCCATTTCTTGCTCAAATGGCCTAGTCGTTTAGGCCATAAATGGGTAGCTTCATTTTCTTCCTCATATACCACAACCACTTCATTTATCTGAGTGCTCCCTTCTATATTGTAAAGGTTTATGATATTTGTAGCCTTTATTACCACCAAAATTCCATTGGACACCTTCAATGCTCCACCTTGACCTGCAAACTTATAACCTCTAGAATCCAAAACCTCCAAAGAAATTAAATTCTTTTAGATTTTAGGTGTAGGTATTACATCTATCAATGTCCTTACAATATCATCAAACATATTAATATTAATTCTCCCAACCCCAATAATATTATAAGAAATATTGTTTCCCATAAGAACAATACCACCATCAACAACTTGGTATGAAGAAAACCAACTCTTATGTGGACACATATGATGTGAAGCACCTAAATATAATAACCATTCTTCATAATATTGTGAGACATTAAAATTTAATAAAACTTCATCAACCATACCTGAACTTGTCTTAATTGGATTTTCTTCCTTTTTGGAGTAATCCTTGGATTCTTGCTTCTTCCAACAATCTTTCTTGATATGCCCTAATTTATTGCAGTACCAACATTTTAGTTTACTCCTTTTTCCTTTTGACTTAGATCTTGATGTCCTATCTATTTCTCCACTCTTTATTTGGATCAACCCCTAACCACCATTGCTTTCTAGTGTGGAGGTTTCTATAGTAGACTACCTCTGCACCTCCTAAAATAGAAAGGATCTAAAAAACAATCATAATTAAGTGTGTCATTTGTGCTAAAGCTAATAGAAGTGACTAAGTGGTCCCAAGATTTAGGCAATGAACACAACAATTTAATTTCCTTGTCTTCATCATAGAGTTTAACATCCATACTAGTTAATTGGCATATAAGAGTATTGAAAACATTTAAATGATCAACAATTTTAGTACATTCCTTCATTCATCAATTGTAAAGTTTCCTCTTCAAGTAGATTTAGTTTTTCAAGGATTGTTTTTATGTAAAGGCTCTCCATTCTGCTCCATAAGCCTGCTGACATTTCCTCTCCAATAATATTTAACAAAGCATCATCTTCCAGACACAACTGAATGGTGTTGATATCTCTTTGTTAAGCCATAAATAGTGGCACATTACCCCTTAATTAGGGAATATTACATTAGTAATGTTATTTTATTTATGTCATCTTGGGTCCATTAGTTGTAATTCTACCTCATAGTCTCCTATATATACCAAGGAGACATTTTCATTTGGAATCATCTTGTACTTGAACATTTATGTGGTGTATAAGGAGGTTTCCCCCTCAAAGAGGCTTATTATATGAAGTTCTCTCTTTTTCAAGGATTTGAGTACCTATTCTGAGATTTTTCTATGCTATACTGATATTTAGCTCTTAACACTCTCATATCCATATATTTCCAATCCTCTTCTGTCACACCTGCTAATTTTTTTTGTCTTGCATACCAACGCCTTATGTATACCTTGTTGCATCAACAAATATCACATCTTGATCTTTCACAACTCAAAGTTATTCTTCCCATTAAAATTATCCATCTCGAATTTACAATTCAATACTTCCACCATTCGAACAAACACCAAACATTAATATAATTAAGTTTAATTCTTGACTAGAAAACCATTGCACAACCCCCATATCTATAATGTAGATTTATAATTTATTCATCTACACATATACCCCCACCAAATCAAGATTTGGAATAATTTTTTTTTTTAAATATATCTTGAAGGGAAGACCTCCTCCAAATCGAACTTGGGATTTTTTTTATACACACACATCACACACACGGACACACACACACACACACACACACATACCTCCACCAAATTGGAAACTAGGATTTGTGGTCTTCACTAGGGTTTGCATTCAATCACATCCATGACCACTAGCAAATCGTACAAAATTCATACTCCATGGCCTACAATTAATTGAATAGAGTTTTCATTCAACCTCTGCATTCTCCTCCTCATGGCTCACAAACTAGTGAGTATGGGCAATGAGTACTAGATACCCTCACAGATCGATCTGCCTTCTCATCTACACATGAGAAAATTTCCTTCTCCTTTGCTCACATACCAATGATTGTACAAAAACCTCGACCCTTGTCTCACAACCTTCATTTCTTGACTCGAAAATGACCCCAACAATATCCTTACAACTCATCCCTCTAGCAGTGACTCGGCATGTGGTTTTTACTCCTCACAACTCGACCCTCCTCTAATATCTTACACGACCAGGAAATTCCAATTTGATGTGGTTCCTTCCTTTTCTCTAATACCACTACTTGGTTGTGTAAATAAAGTTTAAGGAACATAATTTTAGAATATGTTGTTTCAGATGGGCATTACCTATAGGTGAAAGAATGCCTACAACATGAAAATGTATAGAATAAATAAAAAGAGTATAAGATGAGAGAATATGGAATAATTACACAAAAAATTATATTTTATGTTCCTAATTCAAGTGAATTAATGAATTTGGTACTAAAACAAATGCATAATGTTCCATATGTTGGACATCCCGGTGACATAAAACAATTATAATTGTGTGTGTGTATACACACATATACCTCCACTAAATTGGAAATTAGGAATTATGGCCTCCATTAGGGTTTGCATTCAATCACATTTGTCGCCTCCAAGAAATCGCATAGAATTTATACTCTGTGGCCTCCAACAAATAGAGTAGAGTTTTCAATCAACCTCCATGGTATCCTCCTTATGGATCAAAAACTAGTCAGTACAAGTAATGAGTACTAGTGACCCTCCTCATGGATCGACATTCCTTCTCATCTACACATGAGAAACTTTCCTCCTCCTCTTCTCACACACCAACGATCACAACAACCTTCAACCCTCAACTCACAACCTTCACTACTCAACTCGGAAATGAGCCCAATTATATCCTTACGACTCATTCCTCCAACAATGACTTGTCATGTGGTTTTTTCTCCTCATGGCTCGACCCTCCTCCAATCTATCACACGAACAAGAAATTCCAATTCGACGTGGTTCCTTCCTCTGCTCTAATACCACCATAGGGTTTTGGGTTATGTAAATCAAATTTAAAGAAAAAAATTTATAATATGTTTTTTCAAATGGGAATTACCTATAGGTGAAGAATACCTACAACATGAAAATGTATGTAAGTTTTAAACCTGTGAAGTAAAGCAATGCATATATATTCTTAAGCAATACAGAAATTAATCAATGGCTCATACACAGAATACACAGAGATCTTTACCGGAAACCCTCAACCGGGAAAACCTTTCTTTTTCATTATATCGAATTTCACCATTCACCATACAATATATACAATGTTTTTAGGTATTCCGTAGATACCAAAACCCTAATCCCTTAATCCGGGATTAATTTACAAATCAGCTAAAAATAGCAAAATCCGCTAAAAATAGAAAAAACCGCCATATTGTCAGACGCAGTCGTCATATCTGACGCACCCACACACACACACATGCAAAGAATATAACACATACCCAACAATGTATAGAATAAATACAAAGACTATAAATTGGGAGAATATGGAATAATTATGCATAAAAATAGAGTTTATTTTGGGTACTAAAATAAATGCATAATGTTCCATATGTTGGATATTTTGGTTACCATAAAACAATTTCACTAATAAGAAGCAATATTTTTTTCTAGGGATGAAAAATGATGTGTTTGATTACATGGCGAGGTGTATGGAATTCCAAAGAGTAATGGTTGAGCATAGATGCCCAACAGTTTTCTATAACCATTTCCAATTCTAGAGTAGAAATGGGAAGTGGTAACCTTTGATTTCATCATAAAGTTTCCCATGACATCGAGGCAACATGATTTAACAATGGTAGTGATGGATACATTAATAAATAGTTCTCGTATTATTCTAGTTAAAATAAGTCATAAGGAAACTAATATTGTAGAAATTTATATGAAGGAAATTTATAGATTGCGTGGAGTTCCTAAAACAATTATTTCAGACAGAGATCTAAAGTTTACTTTAAGATTTTAGAAGGGAGTGTTCAAAGGATTTGGTAAAAATCTAAATTTCAATACAACCTATCATCTACAAATAGATGGGAAAATCGAGATAGTTAATCAAATGATTGAGGATATGCTAAGAATGTATGTAATGGATAACCCATCCAAGTTGGAATATTACCTTCATTTGGTTGAATTTACCGACAACAATGGGTATCAATATTCATTAAAAATGAGTCAATTTGAATATTTATATGGTATAAATTTCAGTACTATATTGAGCCAGGACAATCTAGTAGACAAAGTGGTACTTGGGCCATATTTTCTCAAGGAAATGGAAGAGAAAATGGTTAAAATTAATTAAAATTTAAAGGTGATACATGAAAAACAAAAGAGTTATGAAAATAAAGGAATCACACCTAGAGAATTTAAAGTGCGAGAGTGTGTATTTTTGAAAGTGAAGCCAAAGAAGAGATCTTTGAATTTGGGAAGCAGTACCAAGATAGTAGCTAGATTTTGTGGTTCATTTGAAATATTAGACATAATAAAACTAATTGAATACATCCTTTCACTGCCTACTTCAATGAAAGTGCATAATGTATTCCAAGTGTCATTATTAAAAAAGTATGTGCATGATCCTAACTATGTAATTGATTGGACTCTTATTTAGGTGGAGCTTTAAGAGAATTCTAGGTACAACTAGTGCATACACTAGACCAAAAATTCATGGTTCTCTAGAAAAAAGACATAGGGAAGGTAAAGGTCTATTGGACATACTATATCCTTGCAGAAGTGGCATAGGATATGGAATATGCAATGCGGGAAGCATACCCACATATTTTTTGAATTTTGATGTAACCAAAATCCTGATGTAAAAAGCATCGTACATGTGCATGTTTATCTGCACCAAGGATGGTGAAACATTTAGGGGGAGGGGAATGTAACATGCCATTTTTTATCCTTGGAATCAAAATGTAAATGTATACACGATAAGAGGTTGATATATCAACAAGTTGTCTGAGGTCCAAGTGATTATAATATGTAATTATTGTACATTGAAAATAATAATAAAAAAATACAATACAGAATACAAATGATAAGGACAAGAACATGGGGGGATTTGATTCCATAAGAGAGGAATGAAGGGGGTATTAGGGTTTAAAATGGGACAAAATCCAAATAATATTATTTTATTATAATCCAAAGTCCTTTAATTTCATTTATGCTAAATCCATATCAACCCCAGGAAGAGTTCCAAGGTATTTTTGTGGGATTCCTAGTGAGACACATGGTTAGTTGTGGGCATGCAAATATAAAATATAGTTTTAGACGAATTTCCCATCTTTTAGGTAATTATTCCATCATTATAAAAGGAAACCATGATAAAGAGCTAGGCTAGCATGCCTGTAACATAATGATGAATATGTATGTTATATGAATGATAGTGGAATTTCCCATGTGCATAAGTAAACACTTATATTGAGGAATACATTACAACTTTTTTAGAAATTGGTGACAAGTAGATTCCCTCTTGGGATCTAGACTCCTAAGACCAAGACAGAAAGGGTGCTAACGTTGGTCACTGACATCCTTTTAAATCTAGCTAAACTAATGTATAGAGAAGAGGAAGAAAGGTATACCTTTTTAAAAAAGTTCATCCTCGCACAGTCTGAGTTGAGCTTTGATCCCCAAGCTCCTCGATAAGTCCTACAAACCAAACAAAGATAGAACAAGCTTCCTATTCTACTAAGATTAGCTTGAAACCAGATATATCTAATAGAGACAAGTTCATGTAGAATAAACACAACCTTGAAAGAAATAGGCCAAGCACATATGTATATTAATGAAAACAAAGAAAAGTGCTTACAATCACGATGTAGATGCAGCAGCTTCGCCAAGCTCTCCTTGTCCAACCCTTTGCTTAAGTAATCTAAACACAAATTGATTATGCTTCAATGATATCTCCCTTATGAGATCATAAGTTTGATGCCTTCAATGTCTCCCCTTCCTTATGAGATCATAAGTTTGATGCCTTCAATGTCTCCCCTTCCTTATGAGATCATAAGTCAAGTGATTCTCAATTTCTCTATCTCCCCTTTCACCATGAGAAGGCCTCCTTATATAAGCTTGTAGAGACCCAACCACCTTAGAGATTCTTGGGATAGGTTGAGGATCCTTCTCCATCAGTTTTGGATCCTCCCTAAGATGTAGCCTTAACCTCAGATTCGAATCCAACCAACTTCAGAGATGAGGGGGATTTATCCTTGATTTTCCTCAACAACCCAAAATTTGCTGAAATAGGCCAGCGCTCCCCCAAAAGGGTGCATAGAGAATTACAATACTCCCCCAAAGAAGGCCAAGGAGCGCTGGCACTCCCTGGAAGTTGGTAGGGGAGCACTGTCATCCAAAATACATTTTTGAGTGATCTATTGCATGGTAAAGTTTTTGTACTCTTAATCAAATGTTTTCTCCTTCTTAAAACAGTATTTGAAGGTGTCTTAAGTGTCCCTGTGATGTCGTTAGAGACACGACATAGGCAATATGGCAGTATGATGTTTGCGACACTTGTGACACTTGTGGCCAAAATGCAACACTTGCGACACTAGTCATGACAACAATAGGTCATCATTGAAGTGAGTAATTTTGATGTGTAATAGATTGCCCCGAAAAGTGCGAATTTAGAAGACGAAAACTAATGACTGAAGTCCTTTGTAGAATTTTTCAAGAAATGGTATGGACGCGGAGAACCTGGTAGATGTTGCACACAACCATCAAACAAATATTATGACATGTTTCAAACCCAAGGTAGGAATACCTATTCTTGGGTGATAAACACTTGCATGGTATGGCCGCCATAAGATACATTGCGGATCCATAATTATATTAACAAAGAGTATAGCCACCGAAGATACAATGTGGATCTATACTTCCATGACATGAACTGATCGTAGCCATGAAAAATACACAGTGGATCTATGAAATGACAAGACATAGCCACAGACCAATACAAAGTGGATCTATGTAACAATATATGAGTCAATATTCAAGAGAAACTCCATCGCAACCTGGCTAAAGTACATATCAGATTGACTACTCAACCTAGGGTCTTCTTACCGATCTTGATGTAGTACAAATCTTACCATGTGAATAAATGTCCTGATGTTGAACATGGTAGAAACAACTTGATTACCGGTCAATGAGGTAAACTGTTAACAAGTGCGAGGGAAATCACCATTGATGTCAATGATTCCCAAGGTACCCTAGTACATTCCAGCGAATGTGAATAGATGAGTTGAAGTTGAACATCTGTGGAATCATCCGATCAGGGCTCAATGATGTAAACCCACTGTCGGAAGCGAGGAGGCTTGCCGTTGAGGCATGTAGGTCCCAAGGTACTAACTGGTTTCTAAGTCTTGTTCTTGGATAATGTGTTGAAGTCGACAGGAACAGACTCGTTGAAGGAGGGACTTGATGTATCCCCCATCAATGACACGAAACTATCATAGAGATGTAAATTGGTAGATTAAATTAACATGGAGTAACATGGGTATTGAAATAGGATATTTGTGATGGTTGACTCTCGAGGTAGATACTTCCCTTGAACACTGAGGCACAACAGTAGAAACATAACATGGACCAAAACATGATGATGCAATGGATACTGTGACTATCGTCAGGTGACCCAAAGGAGTAAGAAAACCCATAGGATTGGTTTAGTGTAGAGGTTCAGCAGATTAAAATGCATTCAAAGACAAAGTGTCGTGTTCAAGGGCGACTACAAGAGTGACCTGTAATGTTCCCAAAAACTTCTTGGCTTGCTTCCTTCAAATTTCCCCCCCATCCAGATAGACGAGTACATCTTTTTATTTTAACGATCTTGAGGAGGATAACACATGATCGATATGAATCACCTTCGGTAAGTCCCTATTCCTTTTTTTAACGAACTGGAAGAAGTAGGCGTTCAGTCCCATATGGGCCCTTCAATGTATGATTTTTTTTAACGAGTCTAGAGAAGGTAAAGTCGATGATTTTTCATGTTTAGAGAGTTTGAAAAGAACTTAAAGACGACTCTAGGGTTGTCCTTTTTCATAATTTTAGTCTCGCAAGGCCGAAAAATAGATAAACTACCACTCACAATATGCCCTTTCAAGCCTTTTAATGAGTGTGAAAGGAAGCAAGATCACTCGACAATCTTTTCATGTTTAGAGAGTCTGAAAATAGCTTAAAGATGACTCCAGGGGGTTCCTTTTTCGTATAACCTTTATGAGTCTGAAAAGTGATAAAAGTATACTCGGTTACATTCTCATGTATTTATGAGCACGAGAAAGAACAAAGAATAAGCTTGGTATTGGTTTCATTTTGAAACAAGCTTGAAAAAAAATTAAGCTACGCTTGTAAATTCCCAACGTAATTTCCAAAGGTGGGGATACCAATGGATGGTTGGTACTCTACCCCCAGCTTGAAAAGATAGTGGCATAACTCTAGAAAGATAATCAAAGGCTAGAGACATGCCCCCCAAGCTTATATTCATTCACCGACTTTGAGGTTGTCACCAATTTCTTTACTAGATGGAGAAAAAGGATAAGGGTGGATGAAATGAAGGTTCAAATATGATACCTAACGAAAGACTCGACTCGACATCTACGAGATCTGGCGAAAGACTCAACCTGACAGAAGAGGTGACTGTTTCAGTTTTTAACGAGCTTCACACAGGAAAAGAACTATGCTCAAGGCTCTGGGTTGAATTCCCAGATTTCTATTTCATTTTTTAACGAGCTTGTTACAGAGAGGAAAAACTATGCTCAAAGATTCTATTTCATTTTTGAATGAGCTTGCCACAGAGAGGCGAAAATATTCTCGTGGACTCTGTTTAATTTTTTAACGAGCTTTCCACAGAGAGGAGAAACTATTCTTGTGACCTCTTCTTGATCATGGCTTCCAGGAGGATAACGCTCTAGAAGGACACCATGTCAAGGGACAAAACTCAGTCATGGCTTCCAAGAGATCTTCACTGGATGGAAGAAAATCACTCTAGAAGGAATACATGTCGAGGTATGGGATAGGGGTAAGGAGATCGGGATCCAATAGCCCTACCGAAGAGATCACCATGTCAACTACTGGATCTAAGTCATCTTCATCGACAGCTGAATTCATGGAAGACAATGCCACATAATTTCCTGTGGTAGGGGTGATACTGACTACATATAAGAACCATTTAGGGAATTCATTGGGTTGATGGTCAAGTTAGGGCCAACGAACGAAAGTTGATCAATAGTCACCATTCTTCCATCGTGCAGGAAAGATATCACACGAAAAAGAGTGGATACAATAGCTTTCATGGCATAGACATAATCTCACCCAAGGAGTAAATCGAAATCCAAGGGTTCCTGGACTACCATAACATCAATAAAGATAGTTTTCCCTCCCAAAGTTACAAGAAACTGAGGAAGGATCCCTAAAGGGTGACTGGTTATTCTTTTGAAAGTGAACAAAGTCTGCGTAACTGACACAAGCTGAGGATAACCCAAAGCTTTCCAAGCAATAGAGGAAAAAATACTAATGGATGAACCTTCACCTATCAGCGCATGAGGAACGTCCCGACCACAAACCTGTACTGTAATCTTGAAAGGAATGTGAGAGGGAATACAAGGTCCAGTTAGCACACCCAAATAAAAAAGGATGGCCTCATTACTTGGAGGGGGTTTTGCAGGAGAAGGAGGAATGCCCCCCAACATGGTAGATTCTATATCAATGAGAAAAACATGGGCAGAATTAGGTTTACTCTCTAGAGGGAGAGTAGGATCGATTGATAATGACATCAAATCGACCACTTGGGTTTCATTCTCAAAGGGGAGAATGGGGTCGACAACTGGAAATGGATCGACCACTTGGGTTTCACTCTCTAACAGGAGAGTGGGATCGACCAAAGATGGGATTGGATCAACCACTTTGTCAACTGGTTCAACTAAGGACATGACCATATTGACGACATGATCAACCAAACTGACCGATGAAGGGACCGGAGCAACCACTATGGAACTTGTCAGAGGAGGAGTGGGATTGACCACGTTGGCACTCTTCAGATGAAGGGTGGGACTGACCAATGACGAGACTGGATTAGTCACTTGGGTTTCACTTTTTAGATGAAAATTGGGGTTGATCGATGATGAAACTGGATCAGCTACTTTGGTTAGTGGTTCAATCGAGGATGAAACTAGATTGACCACCTGATCAACCAGACTGACCGGGGATGGAACCGGATTGACCATTCCATCAACTAACGATGGGTTGGGGGAAATCTTACGATAACCAGTTGGGATTTTAAGTTTTTCCAAAAGAGAATAAGAATCATCCATACGAGGACAAGGGTGAGAATATTGATCACCTTCGCATAACGTACAAGGAAATTTGACATTTGTCTTCTTCTTACCAACCTTAATGCCACTAGTTGACAGGGTGTCACCAACATGTCTAGCAGGGGCCGATGATGTGGAGGACCACATTTATAATACCTTGGGAAGACCAGGGAAATCCCTCAGAAAATGGTCACCCTTACAAAGACTATAAGGGAATTTGGGTTTCAGATTCTTCATTTTAATCTTGTCGACCTCATCAACACTCCCAGTATAATGAATAGTAGTTGGTTGCTTGGATCCAACATTTGATGTAGTTGGAGGCTTGGTCCCTTTCTGGTTCTTCTTCGTCTCTTTTGTTTCTTATTATTCTTATCAACTTGGCTACTCACTTTAGAGCTTTCACTAGGCAAAGAAGGAGAAATGGAAGGAGACCTGACAAGCGAAGAAGGAGAAAGGTTGACATGAGGTTGATGTGTGGGTGGTGTGCTTACATCTGAAGCACCTACATTCGAGATCATTGGAGTGGAAAACAACCATACCGGTAACCCAATTGTGAGACCTGGAAGGCTCAAAGTAGTGATGTAAGGAGGACCAACATTTCCATAAGAAGGAAAAACAAAGGTTTCCCCTGGCAAAGGGGTTCCTTCATTGGTCATTCCAGGAACTGATGCCCTAAAAATAAAGCGCTAAACTAAAAATTGATTAGACATTTTTATATTTTCTGGTAGAAAACCTACATCAGATTTGTTGTAGGGATTTGGAATAGGTGTGAAAGATAACTTTCCAAAGATGCAAACAAACATAGAATATTGTGTTAGGGAGCGGTGAAATCCAATTGCTACATTTTGTCCTGGGAATCCCTTCTCACAAAAGAGTCAAACCTGAGGTCGCATTAAGACTGGCAGGGTTACTCACCCTGCTTTGCTGGTCTTGGTGTACAGATTGCACGTATTATGGGGGTCGCTTCAAGGTATACCCACAATGATGAGTGGAAGCCTTTCAAGTTGATTTATGACCAGATACCCTGCCCTTCCACATGGATTAGACTGTCGAGGAAATACACTTGTCCCCAGCGGAGTCACCAATTTCTATTACAGATAAATCCACCTGTGGACAAGTGTATTCCCTCTTGGTCTCTAAACTCCTAAGACCAAGATAGAAAGGGTGCTAATGTTGGTCACTGACATCCTTTTAAATCTAGCTAAACTAATGTATAGAGAAGAGGAAGAAAGGTTTACCTTCATCCTCGCACAGTCTGAGTTGGGATTTGATCTCCAAGCTCCTCGATAAGTCCTACAAACCAAACAAAGATAGAACAAGCTTCCTATTCTACTAATATTATCTTGAAACCAGATCTATATAATAGAGACAAGTTCATGTAGAATAAACACAACCTTGAAAGAAATAGGCCAAGCACATATGTATATTGAAAATAAAGCAAAGTGCTTACAACCATGATGTAGATGCAGTAGCTTCGCCAAGCTCTCCTTATCCAAACCTTTGCTCAAGTAATCCAAACACAAACTGATTATGCTTCAATGATATCTCCCTTATGAGATCATAAGTTTGATTCCTTCAATGTCTCCCCTTCCTTATGAGATCATAAGTCAGGTGCTTCTCAATTTCTCTATCTCCCCTTTCACCATGAGAAGGCCTCTTTATATAATCTTATAGAGACCCAACCACCTTAGAGATTCTTGGGATAGGTTGAGGATCCTTCTCCATCAGTTGTGGATCCTCCCTAAGATGTAGCCTTGACCTCATATTCAAATCCAACCAACTCTAGAGATGAGGGGGATTTATCCCTGATTTTCCTCAACAACCCAAAATTTGTTGAAACAGGTCAACGCTCCCTCAAAAGGGTGCACAGAGCATTGCAATGCTCCCCCAAAGAAGGACAGGGAGCATTGACACTCCCTGACAGTGGGTAGGGGAGCACTGCCCTCCAAGATCCATTTTTGAGTGGTCTATTCCATGGTAAAGGTTTTGTACTCTTAATCAAATGTTTTCTCCTTCTTAAACTAGTCTTTGAAGATGTCTTAAGTGTCCATGTGATTTCATTAGAGACACGACATAGACAAGATGGTAGTATGATGTTTGCAACACTTTCGGCCAAAATGCGACACTTGCGACACTAGTCATGATGACAATAGGTCATCATTGAAGTGAGTAATTTTGATGTGTAACAACTTCCTTGAGTCTCCAACTGAGATATTTCTTGGCCAGTATATATTGGAGCCCTGGAGGGAATTGGGATAGATTGAAGGACTTCATGGCAGAGAAAGGGATCTCATTCACTCAGTTATGCAGATTAAAGGGGAAATATAGTTGGGTGGTTGGACATATTGTAGGAGTCAAACACTATGGAATTATTGGGAAATGGACTCATAACCTTAGATCGGGGGTGGCATGTTGTAGAGAGATTATGTGAAATAGATTCTATGGATGGGTGGAACATCTGACATCTATAACCAGTTGGTGTATTATTTCATAAACATAAATGTTCTAGTTTATTATATTTATGCTAAGTTAAGGTTTTGTATCTTGTGTGTTTAAATGTTGTTATATTGCATGAGTGATTTCATATTTAATTGTGAATGTTCTCATGATAATTACATGAGCCTACATGTTATATTGTTTGCATTCATTAAATAAAATAACGAAATAAAATATTATTGTATCAAAGATAATTTTAATTGGTGGAAGAAGAGGAATTTGAAGTACCCCACTATCACAACAATCTATAAGGTTGATTAAATACATTACAGAGTGTTGTCATACTTGATAATGAAAAGCTAATAAGAACCGAAGAAAAGCAAACTCAACTAAACATTTAATTGTTACGAATCTTGAATTATCTGTAGAAACAAATAAAGAATGGACCCAATTCAAGACATGAGGAAGAGAGTAGATCCCATATAAGGAGGCATAGGTACAAAATATCCATGCACTCCAGAAGTGATAGTAGAAATCAAATACAACATTAATCACCCACTTATTTAAATAAGGATTTATATACATTTGAATAATCATAGAGAATCCTATAAGTGTCCCCTTTTAGGAATCAAAGAAGAAGAAAATAACTGGACAATTTGAAAGAAGAGATTTGGAAACTTAAGCCACCAAATTTTGACAGTGAAAACAAAAAGGGAGAGGATGTTGGGGCATGGTTTCCTAGGATGAGGAAATATTTTTAGTTGCATAGTTATTCATCCAATCTAGAAGCCAAGATTTCTATATATCATCTACAAGGAAATGATTCTATGTAGTGTGATCAGCTCGATCAAGTCAAGCACATCAATTAAAAAAATATTTTTTAGAAGCAGGTTGAAATTCGAACAAGGTGACCAAAGTCCAAGCAATTATAATATGAAAATATTGTACATTAAAAATAATAATGATAATACATCATCAACTACAAAATACAAGAGTAAAAATATTGAGAGCTGTGATTCCATAAAAAAAAAATGAAAAAAAAACTTAGAAAACCCAAATGAGCTAAAATACAAATAACAATATTTTATTATAAGACAAAGTCCTTTACCTAATCCATATCAACCTTGGAAAGAGTTCCAAGGTAGTCACACAAACTTCTTAATATTTCATGTTTTATTAACGACTTTTAAACCTTTACATAATTTGACAATTTTGTAATTGAATTAATTTATAATTTTATTATTTTAATATCATTTAAATGTTTTTTTTTAAATTATATATATGTATATATATTTATTATAAAAAAAAATAAAAATAGTAATCATTTAATTTGATCATTAATTAATTTGTATGTTGAACACTAATATATTGTTTTTAAATTATATATATGTATATATATTTATTATAACAAAAAAATAAAATAGTAATCATTTAATTTGATCATTAATTAATTTGTATGTTGAACACTAATATATTGTAAAGGTTAATAGGTTATGCTATCTTCATCATATAAAGAGTTCTTATAGTTTAGCATAATAAAATTATTCAATTTTTAAAGTTATAAAAGAAATTGAAAGAAATTGTATTTTATTTTATACATTTTACCTTAAAAAAAAATTGCATATACTAATGCATGTTGTATGTTGAACACTAATATATTGTAAAGGTTAATAGGTTATGCTATCTTCATCATATAAAGAGTTCTTATAGTTTAGCATAATAAAATTATTCAATTTTTAAAGTTATAAAAGAAATTGAAAGAAATTGTATTTTATTTTATACATTTTATCTCAAAAAAAAATTGCATATCCTAATACATTTTCTCATTATGATTGTGTAATAAGAAAAAGTAAATATATGTAGAGAAAATAAGAAAAACTTTCTCATTATGATTGCGTAATAAGAAAAAGTAAATATATATAGAGAAAATAAGAAAAACTAAAATTGTATGTAAGTATGTATATTACTATATTTATATTTTGTTTTACAATGCTTTTCATGATAAAGTGGAAATCTCTATTATTATTTCTTATTGTACTTAAAACATATAACACCATATCCACTTCGATCTAATAAATTTGATATCCAACTTGAATTTATACCACTTTCAAAAACCATGTGGTATTATTCTTATTAGTCCCTGCCTCGCCAGGGACTATAGCTTTCGGTTAGGGAGTCAAACGAGATTAGGGACTATGGCTTTCGTTTAGGGAGTCAAACGAGATTAGGGACTATAGCTTTCGGTTAGGGAGTCAAATTATTATTTTTCATGATATAGGGTCCACTTGGTTTTATGATTTTCTAAAATTTGGTTGATATTAGCTTAAATGTATATTAGTTTATGATTGTTTTATGATTTTTTAAAATGTGGTTAATATTAACTTAAATGTATATTAGTTTATGATTGTGAAATTAGTTTAGATTTTCTTATGTCGATATTAAATTTTTAGAAATACTAGATAAGATATACGATTTCCATTTAGTTATATTTTTACATAATTCTTGTTTTTCGTAATCCATTTCTTTTAATATGTGGATTTTGTTATATTATTTTTGGCAACCCCCTAAAAAGTGTCTAGTTGAATACTAATATATTTATTATGAGATTATGCTTATGTAATAATTACAATCCATTTATTTGTATACTTTATCTATGAAAAAATTACATTTTATTATATAATCACTTTATTAAATATGCACATATTTTTTGGTGTTGATAATTTTGTTGAAATGTTTATTGATGAAATGGTTTTTAATCGATTTGTTTTTCAAGTTTGGTTGAGCCTAGGTTGGGGTCAACCCTAATGTTGGATGAAAGAACGATCTGTCTATGAGTGAGATGTTGTCACCAGGACTGTACAAGATTCGGTCGAGCTTTGATGCCCCATGAGACAGTTTTATTCCCCCACAAATGGCTCTCACCCTCAACCCCTCCCCATTAGATTTGAACCAGTGACCTGATGGGAACTAAAACCCACACAAATGTACTTTGAAGTTCTTGTTATTTGAGTTAATAAATTCAATATTTTTTTGTTTTTTAATATCTATTTTTTGATATGATATAGAATGGTTTGTAAACACTAGAATGTTATTCAAAAATATATATTTATCTTGTCTTGATGCAATCAATTTTTTATAAAATAATTTGGATTTATGGTTCCTTACATGTTAAAATAACTTCTTTCCTTGGAACATACCTTAATGATAATGTGCACATATTTCATTTTGTTGTGTCATTTATGCTGGAAATCATGTTGTCCTTGATGTCAATTGTAGACAACCATATATGTCACTAGCATCACAAGAAGGGGGAGATCATGCATTGGGTAAAATACATAGGAAGCACCTAGACTGTCAAAGATCGAGTCAGGAAAACAAAGGAAGCACCTAGACTATTACTGAATGTATACTCCATGAAGAGGAACAAAGCCCTTTTCCATGTTAGTAGGTAAGCATGGGTGCTTACAAGGGGTTGTGTGTCAATAACTGCCACTAGTCTGAGCCAGATCAGAGGTGTCAAGAAGAAGAATTAATCTTTTGCTGAGTAAATCTAGTCAAATTAGGAAAATGTAGAATCCACTCTACAGTGTAAATTGAACGAACGATGGAGATATGGTCAGAGCTACTCCTATCAGAATCAACAATCACAATTATATCATTGGGGCTTTATTACACCCAAAACCAGGCCTCAAATAAATCATCGACGATGATATCGACGGTGGAGGATGATCTCTTAGGACAACAACATCAACAGACCCAGAAGATGACACATAGAAACATTCTATTGTAGTAGAAGTTTCGAAGTGGGGCCCAGTATCATTAAATGGTTAATCGTCGATGAGTTATCATCAAGGTGGGAAGTCTCGTGATCGCCGAAGATGATACCCAAGCTCAATGAAATAAATTTGCTATGACGACTTGATTGTCGATGTTGAAGAAAACTAGATCAACGGATTCAGAAGATGACATGTGGCAACATTCTATTGGACATGAAATTTCAAAGTGGGGCCGAGTATCATCGGGTTGGGATAATCGAACCTTGTGGGAAAATTGTTGACAACGACATTATTATTAGTGACAAGGTAATCAATGACATAAATAGATACCTATTAAGTCAAATCGTCGACTCCTAAAAATCCACGAGAGAAGCCATGTATAATGCATTGTAAATAACAACGTGTCAAAGTGCCAAGTCAACATGGTGTACAAAAAAGAGTCGGGAGTTGTGATGATGTCAACATGAGCTAAGCTACCAAGTCAATGCCATGTGAAGTAGAATGATTGATCCATGTGTCCTCAAGTACAAAGTCATAGATCCCTTGGAAGGTTTAGTCAAAGAAGATCCAGACTATTGTTCGTAGTCTGTTAAACAAATATACAATGTTCATTGGATATGGTCTGGGTAGAGTAAATTTGTTGACTACAATGAAGGTACTATGACGAAGGACCTTAGAGGAGCAATCTAGACCATTATTCGGTGTGTGAACATGATGGATTAAAAATCGTATATCTACATGGGTTCCACCTAAACAAATTATGCAGGCTATATGAAGAAGAATGGCCACATCAATCCACGTGTTAGCATCAGGATGACATTTAGATTCATCGACTATCAGATTGTTTAGAAAAGAAGGATGTCGATCAATGGACGAGAATTGTTCAGAGTAATCTAGATCAATGATACAAAAGAAATGCATGGCGACATCTTATTGGTTGTCTGGATGAAACCATCGAAGTACACTAACTAGAAAAACCTTGATAGAACAACTCTGATTGAGGAAATAGATCTATTATGAGTTGAATAGATCAACATTTTCGAAGAAAGCACATGGAAAATGACATCCATGAATGTAAAGGTGACACATGGAAGATACGTGCAAGTTGACCGATGAACACCTGGGATAGTGGAAGTGAGGATTAAGGAGCAACGATCGTAGATATTGAATGATGGACAACGGAGAGTACTCAGACTTCAGAGTCTAAAAGGAGCAATTCAGGGTTTAAAGTTTGCATATTCAAAGTGATCCAAGAGGAGTTTGATAAAGAAATCCAATAGAGGTAACTCCAATAGGCCCAATGGTGCAAAAAGATGGATCATATATCTATGGATGATATAAAATGAATAAATGATTGAATGACTATTGTGCGTCGAGATGGTGTTGAGTGTTTTGACACCCTGGTGGTCTTGATATGAAAGAACAAAGTGAAGGTTGTGATCAAATGAAGGAAATATATGATGGTTGTTTTACATTGAAGTGTTATAGAGTGTATTGGTACTCTGATGATCTTGATCAACATGATTGTAAATCAACGGAGGAGAATGAAACGATATCTAGATTAGACGATGGCTGAGTGTTGAGGACTAGTGAACTAGTTTGCGTGTAGAGACCATATTTCATGGAGGGTCTTATGGCCCAATTTGAAGTATCTTTGAAGCCTCATTTTGAGGAAGTTGGAGCTGACCTTGATGAATTTATGTTTGTGGAAAAATCCATAAGTACATGAGTTGTATAAATAAAGTTCCTGAATATGTTTTTGAATGTGTAGAAGTGTGCGATGTGTGAAGTGTGAAGAAGTGAGGCTCTAAGTTTCACAATAGAAGCATAGAGGAAATAAAGATATAAGTTTTGATGACACAAAGGATGAAGCATGATGGATAGGGATTCTGAAGAAATCCGAGTTACAAATTATTCAGGGTGGTAGGGTGGAGCAAGGAAGGGCATTGGTGTCTCCTATATGTTGGTGTCTATGAATAATAAATATGTGGGTTGGTGCCCATTGGTTGACTTGGTGCTCACCAAGGGGACTGACGTCCCCTGTAGGTTAGTGCCTGCAAATATTATTGCATATTGGTGTTTTTTGTAAGTTGGTGCTTACAATTTATTTTTATAAAGAAAGTTTGTGTGGTTTTCTCCCATTTGGGTTTCCATGTTAAATATCTATATATTGTGAATTGCATGATTAACTATTGGTAAATAACATATTTTGAATAAAAATAATGTGTGGTAAAAGAAAGTAATAATTACTATGGAATATTGATTCACCACCCTCTTAGTATTCCAACAATTGGTATCAAAGCAGGTTCCTTCAAGAATAACCTAACCGCTGGAAGGTGAATCCTGACAATGGATGAACATGAAGGGTTATCCACAAAAAATTATCCAAGATTTAATGTGATCTATATGGATATTGGTGGCCACCCACCTTTTCCTACTGGCTCAAAACAATTTTCTGACAATTTTGGCAATTTACTATTTTTAGCAGTTTTAACTTTCGGGGCCATTTTGAGGGACTAAATGAAGGTTTTTCGGGATCAATCTCCTAAATGATAGCTAAAGGCATGATTGAGCCCCCAAAATGAATCTCCTCGAAGATACCTTTCCAACGGGCTATCACACGCCTAAAAAAAAGATCGTATGCAAAAGTTATGACCCCGGGAAGTTGATGTTCTAACTTACCCAAACGAGGCCCACATGACTTTTGGCGCTTCATCTCCTAGGGTTAGGTTTTTGGATGTCTAGGGTTTTTGGAATTCTTGTTTATTGTAAAAATTCCTTCAGATCCTCATTGTAATCTTCTTCTTGCGAATGCACGCAGCTGTCACATCTCTTCTCAGAGATAAGCCGCCACCATTCTAGCAAGCTTGTTTCCACTGCATTTTACAGTTCCATTTTATTTCGTTATTGAATAGAAAACCAATTTTACTATATCTCTATTATTTTGTGTTAAGCACCTATTAATAATCTGTATTCATTTCATTCTGCTCATAAAATACAGATCAGTGGTATCAGAGCGGTCTGCTCCTTGTCATCTTAATGCATGTCCCCAGCGAGGTCGGAGTACAAAGAGTTGGGTCTCGAGCTTATTTATCTTGAGGACAGAAGATTTCGCACACCCAAGAGACCTCTCATGGCAGGAGAAAATAAATATGAAGGGAAAGGATATCCTTTCAAACTGTTGATTGAGGAAGCCCTCATGCAACAGAGGAACGAGATGATGAATAGTTTCACGCAAATCCTTCGACGGCTACCAACAGGCGATGCATCTTCTTCGAACAGAGGTGCAGCCCCCTTCAAGGTACAAATAAACTTCAATATTCCTATATTTGAAGGTCAGATAGATGAAAATGTTGTAGACAAGTGGTTGAATCTACTAGAAGGGTGTTTTTCTGTCCATAACTTTTCGAAT
>JASDQU010515268.1:35429-46540 GCA_032191745.1 Picea mariana | reverse complement strand
TGGGGCTTTTGTGTTCGCAATGGAAGCATATAGGTGATGAATATCCGATGTTTGATGACATAAAGGATCAACCATGTTGGAGAGGTCTTCTGAAGCAAGATACGAGTTACAAATTGTTCAGGGTGGTAGAGTGGAGTAAGGAAGGGGATTAGTGTCTCCTACAGGTTGGTTCATATGAACAATAAATATGTGGGTTGGTGCCCATTGGCTGGGAGGGTGCTCAACAAGGGGATTGGTGTCCCTTGTAGGTTGGTTCCAACAAAAAATATTGTAGATTGGTGTCTATTATAAGTTGGTGCTTACAATTTTTTTTTATAAAGAAAGTTTGTGTGGTTTTCTCCCATTTGTGTTTCCACGTTAAATCTCTATGTATTCTGAATTGAGTGATTAAATGTTGGTAAATAACATATTTTGAATAAAAATAAGTTTTTTAAAAGAAAGTAATAATTATTGTGGAATATTGATTCACCCCCCTCCTAGTATTCCAACAATTTATATATTCAAGTTAAATAATTGGGTGTACATTTGGATGCATGACTTTGTTATTGTAATGCTCATTTACACTTAACTAAAGATGTAACTTAAAAAATATATATAATTATCAATAATATTATCTAATTAGCTAATCATATAGCCAGAACATACCAACAAGTGTTGTGCTCAAGTGACAAAAAAAAGTGTTCTATATCATCATTGGAAACCATTCATGGGTAATAAGGGCCATAATTAATATGTAGAATAAAATATCAATAAGAGTGTGCAATAGTTGAGATACCAAGTGTAGAATAAAATATCAACAAGAGTGTGCAATAGCTCAAATACCAAGTGTAATATCCTTCTTTACACATCATCTAAGGTTTAACCTTTCACTATTAGTATTTATAATCTATTGTGCATATAAACTTAACAATTTAAATTAGAATTAGAATTATTATAATCAATCTTGAAAATGATGCATATTGCATATTATTTTTCTTTTAACAACGCTACTAAATCATGTATCCTTGATCATATAAATTTTAATATACACTCTAACTTTTAATGATTTCTATGATATTTTACACTAAACAAATTAACAAATTTTTAAGACAATACTATGATCCAATTCTTGACATTATTCCATAATATTTTAATTAATAACTAGTTCCATATTGAAAAAAATATAACACTTATTTTTCTTTCATATGAATATTTCTTGTAAATGTCCTTTAGATAAAAAAAAAACACGCATTGGTCAAATAAGAGATGATTCATGAAAGGAAAAACATAAATCATTTATATTAAAAATGAGATATACAAAGTATTAGGATAAAAGTCTAGAATTAAGAAAATTAAAGAGATCTCTTAATACCATCCTTACACACAATACTTAATACGACTAGTATATAATTATTTGATTATATTTAGGCATCACCCATTTCCTCATCTTCACTAATGTAGACATTATGCCCAGAGGAAAATGAACTAACACCTCCAACTCCATTATTCTCCTCAACTTGGCATCTAGGAAATTTTAGAACATGAAGTTAATGTTTAATCTTGATTAAATCATTCATAGCTATGTTTAGTTTGTTCTCAACCATGAGCTAAAAGTCCAGCATGGGTTGTTCATTCCTTGCATGAGATTTAAACTTTTTCTCCCTTTCTTGAGGAGAACTCTTAACTGAACGAGTAGGAACTTAAGGAAATGTATCTATGGATATTTTTGAATTAATAGATGTTGTAGGAACAACAATTGCATAATTTCTAAGACTAGCAAAAGTTGTAGAAGTATTTCCGGTCTTCGAATTATTCTCACTTCTCTGGTAATTTGAGCCTTTTGTCACCATTAGGTAAGTGTAATAGTTAGGATTCACAACCAATACCTGATTATCTTTCATATACAAAATATCAACGTAATGACCATTAAATAGAGGATTTTCCAAGATAAAATCTATAGTTTTAAGCCTTCATTGGATTTCCAAAGTATAGGTTGATACTCTTCATCTGTGAATTATCACACAATTCGCTCGAATCGATGATTGTATCAATCAAATTATGAATATTGTCATAACCCGGATGATGGTTTAATTAGTTAATAATTATGACAATAGTTAATATTTCTGGAAAAAAAATGTATGGGAGTTTATGAAATGTCGGACGTTTTGAGTGGACACTCCACCCATCATCAGGGTCAAATAAAGTTGTAATGATGGGTGTAGTGTCCACTCGAAATGTTAGAAGTTTCATAAACTCCCATAGAGATTTTTTCAGAAAGTTTAACTACCATGATTAAATTTGGAAACCTACACCCACATAATAATTATGAGACTCGCTAAGGCGTGCATTTCTCATCATGCCTTGTTTTCATGCATTTTTATGCATTTTTCCCTGTATGCATTTTTATGCATTTACAAGGAAAATTTTATCCTTTATACACAATAAAGGGATTTTTGTTTCAAAATGCAGGACTAAATTATGAATAGATGTAAAATGATACAATCCAAACTCCACAATTTGGAGGTCATATGAGTCTTGTGTTAGGATATTTAGACACTTAGGAGTTAGTTAAGATATACTTGGTCTAATGTGTCATTAGGTAAAAGTGTGTTTCTTAGTGTGTTTCTTTAGTATGCATTAATATGAATTTGTAATTAGGAAATTCGATGGTCACGATATGTTCCCGATATAAAGTGATCCAACGATTCATATTCTCCTCGATCTTAACGATCATTGATCTATGGATTAACACCAGATTGGTCCATGATCTCTATTTAAAGAGCATGGAGGGTCATTTGTTGATGTTCGATTCTGAGAAACTCTCTTGTAAAATGTATCTATAATCTTATTCTTTTGCATTAATAAACAGTTTCAAGTGGCCACAGGGGTTTTACCACATCAAAAAATTGGTGTGTTGATCTTTGATTTGGCTGTGTGAGTGGTTAATAAATATGTTCATCCTCTGTTGGAATACCTGTGTTGTCGAACATGGTATTAGAGCCTGTTTGAAGACCCGCTACTTTTGTAAATCGAGATTGTAAAGATGATTTGCCTCATCTCCATTTTTCTCCATTTCCATACATTTCTGGGCTGAGAGGACTGTTCCATTACATCCAGAGCACTCATTTCAGTCATGAATGCTTTTTGTTTCACTCGAAAATGTTTCTATTTACCCAAGATATGACCATTTAAGCTAAATTTGGACTTCAAGTCTCTCTTTTTGTTACTTTTTTTGAAAAAGTTCATTCTCCATTGTAAAGCATATTTCACTTCAAGTATAAAAGTGAATCACTATAAGTAGCTTTAATATTTTATTTTAGAGTAATTTATTTTGCATGGAATTTTCTTTTATAAAGTAACTTCATTGTAAAAGTGATCCCCACTTATTTTTATAAAAGTGGGTCACTTCATAAAGCAACTTACACCACCACGTGGTCATTTGGTTACTGTTTATGCCTCTTTTTTTTAAAATACATAACTTTCACATCCGAAGTCCGTTTTCAGTTTTGTTTTTTTAAAACCGCCTAATTTTTCGAGATCTTTATATCTAGATCATCAGTTTCAATTTTATATACATATTATCTACATATTTAATATGGCTTCTTCCAGTAATATTTTTCTTACCAACACCAACTACTTCCAATGAAAATTCCATATGGAGGATTTATTAAGAAGTAAAGGCTTGTACCAGATTACCTTGAGAAATGAAAAATAACCCACTCATGCCAATAATAAATTCAAATGGGATAATATGAGTGACAAAGCACATGGACTGATCATAATTTCCATATCTCTTGATTTAAGGTTCCACCTTAAAGAAATTGATGACCCCACTGAAGCTTGGGAAAATCTTGAATCTATGTTTAGTAAAAACAATGTTATTCGAGCACATCAGTTAGAAAATAAAATATTGAATTTAAGTCTAAATGATTTTTCTTGCATTGAAGATTATCTATCTAAGTTTAAAACACTCAAAATTTTATGTGAAGAATGTGAGATAAAGATGGAGGAAGAGCGTTGCATCTATATTATTATTTGTAAGCTAGGTAGTGCATATTCTGTGTTTGTATCTACCTTTTAAGACATGAGCGAGGCTCTAGGAAAATATTATAAAAAACCCACTCTTGAGTCCTTTTGTGATGCTTTGATTAGAGAGAAATATAGGCTTGTACAACTTGGAGTGATCAACACTGCAAGTACCTCCAACAAAGCCTTATTCACCCAACAGAAAGATAAACCCAAGAATCCCAAGAAGCAACATCCTCGCCACAAAAAAATCAAATAAGGGTCCCAAACTCACTCAGACAACTTCATCTTCTAATGGTGACAAAGGAGAAAAATATAAAAATAAGAAGACTGACAAACATTGAAAATTTTGTGATAAATATGGTCATGATGACTCCAAATATTTCAAGAAGATGGTAGCTTTAGAAGCAACGATTAAGAAGCACAACATCAGTATTGATTCTACTTCTTCTTCTTCTTCTCATGGACATGCACTTTCTGCTTCTGTTTTCTCCCTCAATGCAACTTCTACTTCTTCTTATGATGAGTGGATTATTGATTCTGGAGCATCTTATCATATCTCTAAGGATAAAGACATATTTTCTACTCTAAATGATTGTAACACCAAGAAAATATTTGTTGGTGATCATATATCTCTTAGTGTTGTAGGATCTGGAACAATTCAAGTAAATAATGGTTATTTCTATGATGTATCATGTGTTCCAAGTCTTTCTTGTAACCTTCTATTAGTATATAAAATCACTCATTTAGGTGAAGGTAAAACCATAGCTTTTTCACCTCACCAAGTTGTAATCAAGGATATAAAATATTCTAAACATGTTCTTGCAACTGGAATTGTTGATGATATTACCAGGTTGTACAAGTTTGACAAATTTGGTTCATCATCTTTTCCATCAGTTTTTGTTTCTCATAGAAATGACTTGATCAAACTTTGGCATGAGTGGTTTGGTCATCTAAAATATTACTCATTACAACAACTATGTAATCAACAGATGGTGACTGGTCTTCCTCTTGTTTCATGTGGAGATGGTGTTTGTGACGGTTGTGTTATCGAAAAACATCATTGGGACAGTTTTGACAAACATGCCTCTTGCATGCCTCCAGCCCTTTGTAGCTTGTTCATAGTGAATTGTGTGGTCCACTTTCTTCTACTTCTTTTTCTGGGTGAAATTATTTCTTATCTTTCATCAATGACTTTTCCAGACGTACCTGGGTTTACTTCTTAAAACTTAAGAGAGAAGTTTTTTACAAGTTTTTGTCCTACAAGGCCCTTGTAGAAAAGCAATTTGGACATCAAATTCAAAGGTTACAAACATATAATGGAGGCAGATATGTGAACAATAATTTTAAAATTTACTGCACTACATAGGGTATCCAAATGCAACACACTGTTCTATATACACCACAAAAAAATGGTGTTGTTGAGAGAAAGAACCACACATTAAAAGAAATGGATAATTGTATGATCCAATATAAGGAATTAAGTCTAAATTGTTGGGCGGAAGCCATCAACTATGAAAATCACATAGTAAATCACACTCCTACAAAGGCTCTTAAAATATAACACCAAAAGAATCTTGGACTAAAATTAAACCAAATGTAAGTTATTGTCGTGTATTTGGTAGTAAAGCATGGGATCACATTTCTTATGAGAAAAGGAAAGCATTGCAGCCTAAAAGTGAGAAGTGTGTATTTGTTGGTTATTTTGAAGATGTCAAAGGTTATAGAATTCTTCAACCACATTGTAATGAAATTATTATTAGAAGAGATGTTAAATTTTATGAAAATCTATTGGCCTGTGAGCCTAATTCAACAATTGTGCTTTCTTCGGCCTGCGAGCCATCTTCGATGTTTGTGCATTTTTATGTTCCTATTCTGTTTTCTTGTTCAAACGATGACAATGAGGATGAAAATCCACATCCACTTGCTTACCTTTCTCGAAATGAGTCCTTTGAACCTGAACCAACACCAACTCCACCACTTCCTAAATGGGTCTGTTCAACATGAGAAGCAACTAGTGATCTTGTTGGTGATCCTTCAGATCAATGTCAGACACGTTCACAGTTCCAATGAGACTCTTCTCTTTTGGCTCAAGTTTCAGAGACTCATGATCCACAGACATTTGAAAAGATTCAGTTCATCCATATTGGGCAATGAATGAATAGTATCATTCTTTAATGGCAACTGATACTTGGGATCTTGTACCTCTTCCAAAAGGAAGAAAACTTGTCATATGTAAATATTTCTACAGAACTAATTATGCATCAGTTGGAAGTGTTGAAATACAAAAGGATCGATTAGTTTCCAAAGGATTTTCCTAATTTGAAGGAATTTACTATAATGAAATATTTTCCCTTGTAGCAAAAATGAATTCCATCCGCCTTATTATTTCCCTTGTTGCCTCACATAAATGGGAGGTCCATCAAATGGATGTTAAATATGCCTTCTTGCATGGATATTTGTAAGAAGAAATCTACATGGAACAACCTCCTGGCTATGTCCATAATGACTCTATCCTTGTTTATCTCCTTAAGAAATTTCTTTATGGTCTTAAGCAATCTCCCTAAGCTTGGTATCCCAAAATGGGCAGCTTTCTTATTGACATTGGATTATCTAGATGCCATTTTGATCCTAATGTCTATACCAAGAAAGTAGGAAGCCATATCATAATACTTGTCCTTTATGTTGATGAACTTATCCTTACTAGTAGTGACTCAAAAATTTTAAACCATGTAAGCGATTGTGGGAAACTATATTGTAAAATATCTATGTAATATTTTTCTTTTGCATTAATAAACTTCTCCAAGTGGCTGCATTGGTTGGGGCCATGGATGTTTCCCAGTAGGGGTTTTACCATGTCAAAACATCGGTGTGTTTATCTTTGATCTATTTGTGTGAGTGGTTACTGAAGGTGTTCATCCTATTTTGGAATACCTATGTTGTCGAACATCTTAGACGTGCATTTTGCAATAAGACGATTTTACCCTCCATTTTACAAAAAGTCTTGAATCTTGGTTCAAGGTAGAAGTCCTTAGTCATTTTAAAATGAAATCAGGATGATATATATAGATTTATAATGTTATTAAATTCACCCCAAAACTTAGATAACTAAATTTGGATCTATATAGAAGCATGGGCATGCATTTCCATTAGGTCAATTTCTATTGTTTTAATCTCTCAATTTACAAGGTAGACTTTGCCTCTTTTACATGGTAGCCACTTTTATGTTTGCAAATAGAAATCTGAATATGTATATAGGTGTAAAATTATGGAAGACACCCTAATATCCTTGAATCACTCAAATTGCAGGTGTTTTAAGACCTGGGCATGCATTTTTGTGAAGCCTGGCATGCATTTTTGCATGAGGTAAAAAATTACATTTTAAAAGGAAAACATGTATTTCTTAAGTGTGAGTGTGCATTTTTAGATGTGGAGAATATAACAAGATTGAATTAGTTTTTTATGAAACAATAGAAACCATAATCCTAATATTATATATCATCATATATCGATAAATTGTTCATCCACATCTGGCTCAACCTCTTTGAATTATTAATCTAACACATCTATCTTCTCCTATGTCCAATGCATCATAAGCATGGATTTCAATGTTCAAAATTTTATTTTTTTTACTTTATTATATAGGTATCATACCTATGATTCCCTCGTTCATCATCAAATCCACATCAATATTCCAACAGACTATATTCATCTGTTCATCTCAACCCCGATAGAATTGGAGCTCTCATGCGTCACCACTCCAACAAAAGTTACCCACCTTGGCATCGTTGATCTGATGGATTCATTGCACCATATCGTTGGACTGCCAATATACTGCACCTTCTAGAGAATCACCACTCCAACATATATGGTTGGCCATAAGGTCACAATTGTGATGATGCCTGCGTCATATTTCTGATGGTACTTACGCACACCAATACCACACTAATGACTCACGTCATCGGTAAAATGATAATGACTTGGATGATGATGATTTCTTGGAAAATTCCATGTGGCATCCCAATGCATGGAATTAACAAAAACTCTATGATTGTCACAATTGAGACGATTAGGTATGAAAAATATTTTCTTGTTAAAATCTCTCCACATATGCCACATGGTAATTTGTTATGTTGCATGTTCAACAAATGGATAAGGTCGTCGAGAGTGTGATGAAAGGCGTTTGATGAACATATGGAATTTGGTTTGTTGGAATATAGTTGTGCATCCATCAGAAGGGTGTCAGAATCGCGTCGTAAAATGGCCCAAATGTACTAGTGTATCATGGAAAATGATGATGACATTATTGTGAATATAAGTAAATCCAAAGAGTTTGTATATATTATAAAAATTCATCAAGTACCAAAAATGTGAAGTATGGTGTACAAAACTAGGCCTCCTAGCCGCTAAATAATACATATATGGTTGGGAGTAAAAAATGGATAAAAATGAATCTAAACAACATGGGTATCATGCTACAAAACTATGACATTCACCTCCCATAAAACAAGTTTCACCCAGACTTGTGGCAATCCAACCACCTAATTTGGATGCACTCATGAAGGTCCTCGATCTATGTCATTGGCAGTTGGTAGGTTTTCCCCTCTAGGTTCCTCTACACTACCTCTAGGAACCTTCCAACATCTCCCATAGGCTAGAACTTACCTCTACCCCAACACATATGACTTGGTGTTGATGGGTCGAAATGGCCCATCAATCAAGTAAGGGAGAATTCTTGATGGCAAGTCCCAATTAGACCTACTCTCATTTGGTGTAGTGTTTCTAACCGGTATGTGGGTCTTGTTTGCACTGAGAATTAAAAGAAGAAAAATGGGAAAGACAATGAATTGTCCCCAAAAGAGTTCTAATTAATTCTAAACCTACTCTAAAGAAAAAGAAAAACTAATTTACAACTACTTCTAACCTATCATGGGCAGGAGAAAAACTAATGGATGAGTACAACTTAAAATGATATTTTTCATAGAAGAAATAGTTCATGATAGCTAAGAATATATTAAAACAATAATATTTTAGATATCATCTCAAATATTTGTAGAGGAGACCAGTAACATCATCCTTGTACTCATTAGAAATCACAACAGCGTAATCATTCTAAATACTAAGCATAGAAATAGTTCATTTGATCAACACTCAAGAAAACTTAAAAAACAAATACATGTGTAGAGTATTCCTGCAAGTATTTGAAAATAGTTATGATAACAAAAATGGCTTATTCTTTTCATACATCCAGAAATAATAGTATTCTTAGTCTATACAACGATAAAAAGTCCCTTACTACATTGAACGAGTTCTCTTTAATTAGATAAGAGAGACTCTTCAGTTTTTTATGATTGTTCACTTTGTTTCTCTTTGTTTTGTCATTTTACATTTCAAATCTCTCTTACACTTTCATAAATGAAGAGGAAAATTTTATAAATGGAATTTGAAGAGACTGTTGAGTAGTTATTTTAATTTTATTTGTCGTTCATGACTAATATTCATTTAAAATATTATTAACTCTTCTTGTTTGCATATTCTTTTGCTCTTCGAAATGTTTATAGGAATTTTTGGTGTTCTCCTAGTGATTAAGATCATCCCATCTTATTCTTCTCTATTCTGTCCTTTCAACATGCTCTTTCATGTCTGATTTTAACTCCTGTAGCTCCAGATATGATTGCCTAAACATTGCACAATCCATTTTCTGATTAAATTTGGGTCTCTTCTGTTTTTTTGTTTTTTTTTTAGGCTTTCCCATCATTGGTATTCTCCCAATGAATTATCTGTCGATACATTTACAACAAGGTATCATAGGATCGATTCTTACACTTTTAATTCAAGATATGTCTGTTTGAAATTCAGTTCTCAACATCCCATGATATGCTTGTGGGTGAATCTGGGTCTTCTATCCTCAACCTAATAAATCATTGAGCCACATGCATGAGGTAATTATATATTCAATGTTTAATATATCTTTTATCCCCCTTAATTTTTTTTGTAAGGACCTAGAGGAAGAAGATGAACTAGGGCTCATGTTGTAATTTTGGCCAATAATCCCAGTGAAAATTGAAATTAAATAAAAAAAAGAAATAAAATAGGAAAATAATTAACTAAAATAATCTTTGTACAAATAAAAGTTAATAAATAAAAATAATAAACTACCCCCTACCCACATAGAATAAAAAATTAATAAAAATCAAAATATTCCCCCAAAATTAAATATAACCCAAAGTAAAAATTCCCAAAATTACAAATTAAGGTTTAACTTCCCATTGGACTTTGGGATTGTTGGGATGGTAAATATGGATAATCATTTTGATAGATAATCATTTTGATAGCTAAGCCTTTTGATAGGCTACCTGGGTGGCTCCATCTTGATGGAATATTGGGATCCATGGTCGAGGCATGAAGGGAGAGTTGAGTTTGATGGCACCTTTCCGATAGCTCATCTCGATGGAAAAATCAATAAAATATTAACCAAAGTGTTATGTATTGTGATGGCTATGGTAAATATCTCTGATGGTTACATTCCTGATAGGCTCACTCCTATAATTCCTCTCGATGAGCTCATCCTTATGGGATATAGGGATGTGATGGTTGGAAGGTTAACTTTACAAATGATCTCAATGGTAAGTGGACCCGATGAGATAATAATTTCGATGAGGTGAACTCATGTTCCGATGAGATAGGATTCTGATGAGGTAGGTTTGATTTATTAATAAAATAATCTTATAGTTCCTAAAGGTATTCGGGAGGATGGGAGGAGGTATTCCTAGAAATAAGGATGTATGTCTTGATGGTAATTCCCAATGAGAATTTACCATGAAGTGAATAAGAAGCCCAATGGGAAGAAGTCTCAGAAGAATTTTAGTGAAATATTAAATGGAAGACCAATGGGTGAGGAGGGAAATGAAAGAGTTAAATTAAAAATTAAATGAAACTAAAATGAAATTAAATAATAAAAATATACATCCTAGGACTTATGGGAGGAATGGGAGAAACAAAGATAAAATTAAAATGAAAAGTAAATAAAGGATAAGAAATAAATGAGAATAGGTATATAGTCAAATTGTTTTTTATTTTACGAGGGTATGAAAAAATAATGAGAA
>JASDQU010515268.1:21745-32483 GCA_032191745.1 Picea mariana | reverse complement strand
TGTATTCTGAATTGCGTGATTAAATGTTGGTAAATAACATATTTTTAATAAAAACAGTTTTAAAAGAAAGTAATAATTATTGTGGAATATTGATTCACCCCCCTCCTAGTATTCTAACAATTTATATATTCAAGTTAAATAATTGGGTGTACATTTGGATCCATGACTTTGTTATTGTAATGCTCATTTACGCTTAACTAAAGATGTAACTTAAATATATATATATATATATATATATATATATATATATATATATATATATATATATATATAATTATCAATAATCTTATCTAATTAGTTAATCATATAGCCAGAACATATCGACAAACGTTGTGCTCAAGTGACAAAAAAAAGTGTTCTATATCATCATTGGAAACGATTCATGGGTAATAAGGACCATAATTAATATGTAGAATAAAATATCAATAAGAGTGTGCAATAGCTGAGATACCAAGTGTAGAATAAAATATCAACAAGAGTGTGCAATAGCTTAGATACCAAGTGTAATATCCTTCTTTACACATCCTCTAAGGTTTAACCTTTCACTATTAGTATTTATAACCTATTGTGCATATAAACTTAACAATTTAAATTGGAATTAGAATTATTATAATCAATGTTGAGAATGATGCATATTGCATATTTTTTCTCTTTTAACAATGCTACTAAATCATGTATCTGTGATTATATAAATTTTAATATACATTCTAACTTTTAATGATTTCTATGATATTTTACACTAAACAAATTAACAAATTTTTAAGACAATAATACGAACCAATTCTTGACATTATTCCATAATATTTTAATTAATAACTATTTCCATATTGAAAAAAATATAACACTTATTTTTCTTTCATATGAATATTTCTTGTAAATGTCCTTTAGATAAAAAAAAAACACGCATTGGTCAAATAAGAGATGATTCATGAAAGGAAAAGCATAAATCATTTATATTAAAAATGAGATATACAAAGTATTAGGATAAAAGTCTAGAATTAACAAAATTAAAAAGATCTCTTAATACCATCCTCACACACAATACTTAATACGAGTAGTATATAATTATTTGAGTATATTTAGGCATCACCCATTTCCTCATCTTCCCTAATGTAGACATTATGCCCAGAGGAAAATGAACTAACATCTCCAACTCCATTATTCTCCTCAGCTTGGAATCTAGGAAATTTTAGAACATGAAGTTCATGTTTAATCTCGATTAAATCATTCATAGCTATGTTTAGTTTGTTCTCAACCATGAGCTAAAAGTCCAGCATGGGTTGTTCATTCCTTGCATGAGCTTTAAAATTTGTCTCCCTTGCTTGAGGAGAACTCTTAACTGAACGAGTAGGAACTTAAGGAAATGTATCTATGGATATTTTTGAATTAATAGATGTTGTAGGAACAACAACTGCATAATTTCTAAGACTAGCAGAAGTTGTAGAAGTATTTCCGGTCTTCAAATTATTCTCACTTCTCTGGTAATTTGAGCCTTTTGTCACCATTAGGTAAGTGTAATAGTTAGGATTCACAACCAATACCTGATTATCTTTCATATACAAAATATCAACGTAATGACCATTAAATAGAGGATTTTCCAAGAAAACATCTATAGTTTTAATCCTTCATTGGATTTCCAAAGTACAGGTTGATACTCTTCATCTGTGAATTATCACACAATTCGCTCGAATCGACGATTGTATCAATCAAATTATGAATATTGTCATAACCTGGATGATGGTTTAATTAGTTAATAATTATGACAATAGTTAAAATTTCTGGAAAAAAATGTATCGGAGTTTATGAAATGTATGACGTTTTGAGTGGACACTCCACCCATCATCAGGGACAAATAAAGTTGTAATGATGGGTGGAGTGTCCACTCGAAATGTTAGAAGTTTCATAAACTCCCACATAGATTTTTCCAGAAAGTTTAACTACCGTGACTAACTTTGGAAACCTACACCCACATAATAATTATGAGATTCGCTAAGGCATGCATTTCTCATCATGCCTTGTTTTCATGCATTTTTATGCATTTACAAGGAAAATTTTATCCTTTATGCACAATAGAGGGATTTTTGTTTCAAAATCCAAGACTAAATTATGAATAGATGTAAAATGATACAATCCAAACTCCACAATTTGAACCACTCAATTTGGAGGTCATATGAGTCTTGTGTTAGGATATTTAGACACTTAGGAGTTAGTTAAGATATACTTGATCTAATGTGTCATTAGGTAAAAGTGTGTTTCTTTAGTATGCATTAATATGAATTTTTAATTAGGAAATTCGATGGTCACGATATGTTCCCGACATAAAGTGATCCGACGATTCATATTCTCCTCGATCTTAACGACCATTGATATGTGGATTAACAACTTATTGGTCCATGATCTATATTTAAAGAGCATGGAGGGTCATTTGTCGATGATCGATTGTGAGAAACTCTCTTGTAAAATATATCTATAATATTTTTCTTTTGCATTAATAAATAGTTCCAAGTGGCCGCATTGGTTGGGGTCGTGGATGTTTCCTCATAGGGGTTTTACCACATCAAAAAATTAGTGTGTTGATCTTTGATTTGGCTGTGTGAGTGGTTAATAAATGTGTTCATCCTCTGTTGGAATACCTGTGTTGTCGAACATGGTATTAGAGCTTGTTTGAAGACCCACTACTTTTGTAAATCGAGATCGTAAAGATGAGTTGCCTCATCTCCATTTTTCTCCATTTCCATACATTTCTGAGCTGAGAGGACTGTTCCATTGCATCCGGAGCACTCATTTCAATTATGAATTCTTTTTGTTTCACTCGAAAATGTTTCTATTTTCCCAAGATATGACCATTTAAGCTAAATCTAGAGTTCAAGTCTCTCTTTTTGAAAAAGTTCATTCTCCATTGTAAAGCATATTTCACTTCAAGTATAAAAGTGAATCACTATAAGTAGCTTTAATATTTTATTTTAGAGTAATTTATTTTGCATGAAACTTTCTTTTATAAAGTAACTTCATTGTAAAAGTGATTCCCACTTCTTTTTATAAAAGTGGGTCACTTCATAAAGCAACTTACACCACCACATGGTCATTTGGTTATTGTTTATGCCTTTTTTAAAAAAATACATAACTTTCACATCTGAAGTCCGTTTTTAGTGTCATTTTTTAAAAAATGCCTAATTTTTCGAGATCTTTATATCTAGATCATAAATTTCAATTTTATATACATATTATCTACATATTTAATATGGATTCTTCCAGTAATATTTTTCTTACCAACACCAACTACTTCCAATGAAATTCCCATATGGAGGATTTATTAAGAAGTAAAGGCTTGTACCAAATTACCTTAAGAAATGAAAAAGAACCCACTCATGCCGATAATAAATTCAAATGGGATAATATGAGTGACAAATCACATGGACTGATCATAATTTCCATATCTCCTGATTTAAGGTTCTACCTTAAAGAAATTGATGACCCCAATGAAGCTTGGGAAAATGTTAAATCTATGTTTAGTAAAAACAATATTATTTGAGCACATCAATTAGAAAATCAAATATTGACTTTAAGTCTAAATGATTTTTATTGCATTGAAGATTATCTATCTAAGTTTAAAACACTCAAAATTTTATGTGAAGAATGTGAGATAAAGATGGAGGAAGAGCATTGCATCTACATTATCATTTGTAAGCTAGGTAGTGCATATTCTGTGTTTGTATCTACCATTTATGACATGATCGAGGCTCTAGGGAAATCTTATAAAAAACCCACTCTTGAGTCCTTTTGTGATGCTTTGATTAGAGAGAAAGATAGGCTTGTACAACTTGGAGTGATCAACACTGCAGGTACCTCCAACAAAGCCTTAGTCGCCCAATAGAAAGATAAACCCAATAATTCCAAGAAGCAACATCCTCGCCACAAAAACAAGCACATAAGGGTCCCAAACTCACTTAGACAACTTCATCTCCTAATGGTGACAAAGGAGCAAAATATAAAAATAAGAAGACTGACAAACATAGAAAATTTTGTGATAAATATGGTCATGATGAGTCCAAATATTTCAAGAAGATGGTAGCTTTAGAAGCAACGGTTAAGAAGCACAACATCAATATTGATTCTACTTCTTCTTCTTCTTCTCATGGACATGCACTTTCTTCTTCTATTTTCTCCCTCAATGCAACTTCTACTTCTTCTTCTGATGAGTGGATTATTGATTTTGGAGCATCTTATCATATGGCTAAGGATAAAGACATATTTTCTACTCTAAATGATTGTAACATCAAGAAAATATTTGTTGGTGATCATATATCTCTTAGTGTTGTAGGATCTGGAACAATTCAAGTAAATAATGGTCATTTCAATGATGTATCATGTGTTCCAAGTCTTTCTTGTAACCTTCTATTAGTATGTAAAATCACTCATTTAGGTGAAGGTAAAACCATAGCGTTTTCACCTCACCAAGTTGTAATCAAGGATATAAAATATCCTAAACATGTTCTTGCAACTGGAATTGCTGATGATATTACTAGGTTGTACAAGTTTGAGAAATTTGGTTCATCATCTTTTCCATCGGTTTTTGTTGCTCATAGCAATGACTTGTTCAAACTTTGTCATGAGTGGTTTGGTCATCTAAAATATTTCTCATTACAACAACTATGTAATCAATAGATGGTGACTGCTCTTCCTCTTGTTTCATGTAGAGATGGTGTTTGTGACGGTTGTGTTCTCGGAAAAGATCATTGGGGCAGTTTTGACAAACATGCCTCTTGCATGCCTCGAGCCCTTTGCATCTTGTTCACAGTGAATTGTGTGGTCCGCTTTCTTCTACTTCTTTTTCTGGGTAAAATTATTTCTTATCTTTCATCGATGACTTTTTCAGACGTACCTGGGTTTACTTCTTAAAATTTAAGAGAGAAGTTTTTTACAAGTTTTTGTCCTACAAGGCCCTTGTAGAAAAGCAATTTGGACATAAAAATCAAAGGTTAAGAACATATAATGGAGGTGAATATGTGAACACTAATTTTAAAAGTTACTGCACTACATAGGGTATCCAAATGCAACACACTGTTCTATATACACCACAATAAAATGGTGTTGTTGAGAGAAAGAACCACACATTAAAAGAAATGGCTAATTGTATGATCCAATCTAAGGAATTAAGTCTAAATTGTTGGGTGGAAGCCATCAAATATGCAAATCACATAGTAAATCACACTCCTACAAAGGCTCTTATAATATAACACCAAAAGAATCTTGGACTAAAATTAAACCAAATGTAATTTATTTCCGTGTATTTGGTAGTATAGCATGGGCTCACATTCTTTATGAGAAAAGGAAAGCATTACAGCCTAAAAGTGAGAAGTGTGTATTTGTTGGTTATTTTGAAGATGTCAAAGGTTATAGAATTCTTCAACCACATTGTAATGAAATTATTATTAGAAGAGATGTTAAATTTTATGAAAATCTATTGGCCTGTGAGCCTAATTCGACGATTGTTCTTTCTTCGGCCTGTGAGCCATCTTCGATGTTTGTGCCTTTTTATGTTTCTATTCTAGTTTCTTGTTCAGATGATGACAATGAGGATGAAAATCCACCTCCACTTGCTTACCTTTCTCCAGATGAGTCCTTTGAACCTGAACCAACACCAACTCCACCGCTTCCTAAATGGGTGTGTTCAACACGAGAAGCAACTAGTGATCTTGTCGGTGATCCTTCAGATCAATGTCAGACATGTTCACAGTTTCAAGGAGCCTCTTCTCTTTTGGCTCAAGTTTCAGAGACTCATGATCCACATACATTTGAAAAATATTCAGTTCATCCATATTGGGCAATGAATGAAGAGTATCATTCTTAAATGGAAACCGATACTTGGGATCTTGTACCTCCTCCAAAAGGAAGAAAACTTGTCATATGTAAATAGTTCTACATAACTAATTATGCATCAGATGTAAGTGTTGAAATACACAAGGATCAATTAGTTTCCAAAGGATTTTCCTAATTTGAAGGAATTTACTATAATGAAATATTTTCCCTTGTAGAAAAAATTAATTCCATCTGCCTTATTCTTTCCCTTGCTGCTTTACATAAATGGGAGGTCCATCAGATGGATGTTAAATATGCCTTCTTGCATGGATATTTGTAAGAAGAAATCTACATGGAACAACCTCCTTTCTATGTCTACAATGACTCTATCCTTGTTTATCTCCTTAAGAAATTTCTTTATGGTCTTAAGCAATCTCCCTAAGCTTGGTATCCCAAAATGGGCAGCTTTCTTATTGACATTGGATTATCTAGATGCCATTTTGATCCTGATGTCTATACCAAGAAAGTAGGAAGCCATATCATAATACTTGTCCTTTATGTTGATGACCTTATCCTTACTAGTAGTGACTCAAAACTTTTAAACCATGTAATCGATTGTGGGAAACTATCTTGTAAAATATCTATGTAATATTTTTCTTTTGCATTAATAAACTTCTCTAAGTGGCTGCATTGGTTGGGGCCATGGATGTTTCTCCGTAGGGGTTTTACCATGTCAAAACATCGGTGTGTTGATATTTGATCTATTTGTGTGAGTGGTTATTGAAGGTGTTCATCCTATTTTGGAATACCTATGTTGTTGAACATCTTAGGCATGCATTTTGCAATAAGATGATTTTACCCTCCATTTTACAAAAAGTCTTGAATCTTGGTTCAAGGTAGAAGTACTTAGTCATTTTAAAATGAAATCAGGATGATATATATAGATTTATAATGTTATTAAATTCACCCCAAAAATTAGATAACTAAATTTGGATCTATATAGAAGCATGGGCGTGCATTTCCATTAGGTCAATTTATATTGTTTTAATCTCTCAATTTACAAGGTAGACTTTGCCTCTTTTACACGGTAGCCACTTTTATGTTTGCAAATAGAAATATGAATATGTGTATAGGTGTAAAATTATAGAAGACACCCTAATAAAAATGAATCACTCAAATTGCAGGTGTTTTAAGACCTGGGCATGCATTTTTGTGAAGCCTGGCATGCATTTTTGCATGAGGGAAAAAATTAGAGTTTGAAACAAAAACATGTATTTCTTAAGTGTAAGTGTGCATTTTTAGATGTGGAGGATCTAACAAGATTGAATTAGTTTCTTATGAAACAATAGAAACCATAATCCTAATATTATATATCATCATATATCGAGAAATTGTTCATCCACATCTGGCTCAACCTCTTCGAATTCTTAATCTAACACATCTATCTTCTCCTATGTCCAATGCATCATAAGCATGGATTTCAATGTTCAAAATCAATTTTATTTTTTTTACTTTATTATACAGGTATCATACCTATGATTCCCTGGTTCATCATCGAATGCATGTCGATATTCCAATAGACTATATTCATTTGTTCGTCTCAACCCCGATAAAATTGGAGCTCTTATGCGTCACCACTCCAACAAAAATTTCCCACCTTGTCATCATTGATCCGATGGATTCACTGCACCATATCATTGGACCGCCAATAGACTGCACCTTCTAGAGAATCACCACTCCAACGTATATGGTTGGCTATAAGGCCACAATTGTGATGACACCTGCGTCATATTTCTGATGGTACTTACGCACACCAATACCTCACTAATGACTCACGTCATCAATAAAATTATAATGACTTGGATGATGATGATTTCTTGGAAAATTCCACGTGGCATCCCAATGCGTGGAGTTAACAAAAAATCTATGATTGTCACAATTGAGACGATTAGGTATGAAAAATATTTTCTTGTTAAAATCTCTCCACATATGCCACATGGAAATTTGTTATGTTGCATGTTCAACAAATGGATAAGGTCATCGAGAGTGTGAAGAAAGGCATTTGATGAACATATGGAATTTGTCTTGTTAGAATATAGTTGTGCATCCATCAGAAGGGTGTCAGAATTGCGTCGTAAAATGGTCCAAATGTACTAGTGTATCATGGAAAATGATGATGACATTATTGTGAATATAAGTAAATCTAAAGAGTTTGTATATATTATAAAAATTCATCAAGTACAAAAAATGTGAAGTATGGTGTACAAAACTAGGCCTCCTATCCGCTAAATAATACATATATGGTTGGGAGTACAAAATGGATAAAAATGAATCTAAACAAGATGGGTATCATGCTATAAAACTATGACATTCACCTCCCATAAAACAAGTTGCACCTAGACTTGTGGCAATCCAACCACCTAATTTGGATGCACTCAGGAAGGTCCTCGATCTATGTCATTGGCAGTTGGTAGGTTTTCCCCTCTAGGTTCCTCTACACTACCTCTAGGAACCTTCCAACATCTCCCATAGGCTAGACCTTACCTCTACCCCAACACCTATGACTTGGTGTTGATGGGTTGAAATGGCCTGTCAATCAAGTAAGGGAGAATTCCTGATGGCAAGTCCCAATTAGACCTACTCTCATTTGGTGTAGTGTTTCCAACCAGTATGTGGGTCTTGTTACCACTGAGAATTAAAAGAAGAAAAATGGGAAAGACAATGAATTGTCCCCAAAAGAGTTCTAACTAATTCTAAACCTACTCTAAAGAAAACAAAAACTAATTTACAACTACTTCTAACCTATCATGGGCAGAAGAAAAACTAATGGATGAGTACAACTTAAAATGATATTTTTCATAGAAGAAATAGTTCATGGTAGCAAAGAATATATTAAAAAAACAATATTTTAGATATCATCTCAAATAGTTGTAGAGGAGACCAGTAACATCATCCTTGTACTCATTAGAAATCATAACAGCGTAAGCATTCTAAATACTAAGCATAGAAATAGTTCATTTGATCAACACTCAAGAAAACTTAAAAAACAAATACATGTGTAGAGTATTCCCACAAGTATTTGAAAATAGTTATGATAACAAAAATGGCTTATTCTTTTCATACATCTAGAAATAATAGTATTCTTAGTCTATACAATGATAAAAAGTCCCTTACTACATTGAACGAGCTCTCTTTTATTAGATAAGAGAGACTCTTCAGTTTTTTATGATTGTTCACTTTGTTTCTCTTTGTTTTGTCATTTTACATTTCAAATCTCTCTTACACTTTCATAAATGAAGAGGAAAATTTTATAAATGGAATTTGAAGAGACTGTTGAGTAGTTATTTTAATTTTATTTGTTGTTCATGACTGATATTCATTTAAAAATATTATTAACTCTGCTTGTTTGCATATTCTTTTGTTCTTCGAAATGTTTCTAGAAATTTTTGGTGTTATCCTAGTGATTAAGATCATCCCATCATATTCTTCTCTATTCTATCCTTTCAACATGCTCATTCATGTTTGATTTTAACTCTTGTAGCTCCAGATATGATTTCCTAAACATTGCACAATCCATTTTCTGATTAAATTTGGGTCTCTTTTGTTTTGTTTTTTTTGGTTTTTTAGGATTTCCCATCACTGGTATTCTCCCAATGAATCCTTTGGATTGATACTTTTACAACAAGGTATCATAGGCTCAATTCTTACACTTGTAACTCAAGATATGTCTGTTTGAAATTCAGTTCTCAACATCCCTTGATCTGCTTGTGGGTGAATCTGGGTCTTCTATCCTCAACCTAAAAAATCTTTGAGCCACATGCATGAGGTAATTAGATATTAAATGTTTAATATAGTTTTTATTCCCCTTAATTTATTTTTGTAAGGACCTAGAGGAAGAAGATGAACTAGGGCTCATGTTGTAATTTTGGCCAATAATCCCAGTGAAAATAGGAATTAAATAAAAAAAGAAATAAAATAGGAAAATAATTAACTAAAATAATCTCTGTACAAATAAAAGTTAATAAATAAAAATAATAAACTACCCCCTACCCACATAGAATAAAAAATTAATAAAATTAAATAAAAATCAAAATATTCCCCCAAAATGAAATATAACCCAAAGTGAAAATTCCCAAAATTACAAATTAAGGTTTAACTTCCCATTAGACTTTGGGATTGTTGGGATGGTAAAGATGGATAATCCTTTTGATAGATAAGCATTCTGATAGCTAAGACTTTTGATAGGCTATCAGGGTGGCTCCATCATGATGAGATATTGGGATCCATGGTCGGGGCATGAAGGGAGATTTGAGTCTGATGGAACCTTTCCGATAGCTCATCTCAATGGAAAAATCAATACAATATTAACCAAAGTGTTATGTGTTCCGATGGCTATGGTAAATATCTATGATGGTTACGTTCTTGATAGGATCACTCCGATAATTCCTCTCGATGGGCTCATCCTTATGGGATATAGGGATGTGATGGTCAGAAGGTTAACTTTACAAATGATCTCGATGGTAAGTGGACCCGATGAGATAATAATTCTGATGAGGTGAACTCATGTTCTGATGAGATAGGATTCTGATGAGGTAGGCTTGATTTATTAATAAAATAATCATATAGTTCCTAAAGGTATTCGGGAGGATGGAAGGAGGGATTCCTAGAAATAAGGAAGTATGTCTTGATGGTAATTCCCAATGAGAATTTACCGTGAAGTGAATAAAAAGCCCAATGGGAAGAAGTATCGGAAGAATTTTACTGAAATATTAAATGGAAGACCAATGGGTGAGGAGGGAAATGAAAGAATTAAATTAAAAATTAAACGAAACTAAAATGAAATTAAATAATAAAAATATACATCCTAGGACTTATGGGAAGAATGGGAAAAACAAAGATAAAATTAAAATGAAAAGTAAATAAAGGACAAGAAATAAAT
>JASDQU010515267.1:100703-113449 GCA_032191745.1 Picea mariana | reverse complement strand
AATACAATAACCGACATGATCAATCCACAATGGGGATTGATCCTATGAATAATATAACAATAATAATAAGAATACTCTTTGTAGTTACATTATTTCAACACAGAGGCCATTCCTCTGACTCATGTGAATGAGAAGGTGGTTATCCAATTCATAGAACAACAAATGATCATGAGGTTTGATGTCCCTTCTGTTCTGGTCTTCGATAACATAAATTACTTTTATTCAACCCTATTGACAAAGTTTGCTCTGGACAAAGGAATCATAATCAAGTACTCTGCGAATTACTACCCCCAGGGAAATGGTGTGGCCGAATCAACTAATAAAAACCTGGTAAGGATATTAAAGAAGACAGTTATGGATAACCAAAGAAATTGGCATAACCTACTCTATAATTCTCTATGGGCTGATAGGGTCACACCTAAGGAAGCCATAGGAAATTCCTCATACTTTATGGTCTATGGGCAAGAAGCCATCCTCCCAAATGGACTCTATCTCTTGTCTCATAAGCTGGCGCAAGATTCCAACGAAGAACCCTCATTAGCCATGCAACAAAGGATTAACACTCTGCTCATGCTTGAATAAGAGAGAGAAAAGGATAAGTCAAAATTCCTATCTCACCAACAAATAGTGAAAAGATGGTTCGATAAGCATAAGGCTAAAGAAAAGAATTTTGAAGTAGGAGACTTAGTCCTGAAGTGGGACATAGCAAATGAACCTAAGGGGAAAAATTCTAAGTTTCAGAGTCTATGTCTTGGACCTTTCTAGGTAGCTGAGAAGATTGGGGCAGGAACTTATCGATTACAGAGTCTGAGGGGAGAACTTGATGCCCTCCCAGTAAATGGCCAAGCCCTAAAACAATACTTCCAGTTAAAAAAAAAAAAAAAAAATTTGGGTCATGAGTCAGGGTCAAAGGAAACGAAGGAGGAACAAAGATTCTGCTTTCTCCCAGTGAATCACGATTTGTTGAGCACTCAAAACACCCTAAAATTCTATGTTCATTTTTTACTTTTGGGTACCACTTCATCCTTTACACTGTCTGTTTTGCCTTCAGTATGAAACTGATACTTGCGCTTATTTTTATGTTCATGTTTGAATTTTTTAAAAGGCCTGCCTGAACATAAAACAAAGAATCATCTTAATCATTAAAGGGTCCTTAACAAGCTACTTAAAGAATTAACACACTAAATCTTTCCCTGGCGCACTTAGGAGTTCGACATTGGTAAACGTTAAAGGTGATGAAAATCATTTGAGAAGTTTAAAATAGACGAACGCCGATCTTCATCGATGTCGACAAAAAAAAGTATTTCTTTTACGATTGAACTTTGGCAGAGGTATCGCCGAATACCGATCCGTTCGGCTTCAGCAGGAAAATTAAAAGGTAAGCATCGCGCAAAGGGAAAAAGGGTATCGTTGATTTCCGACACCCGACACGATTTCGGCATCGGGGAGTTACAAAATAAAATACACATTAAATTTTACATTTTGAATTGCCGATCCCCAATGCCACCCAAGTATAGGTGGTTGCAAAATATTTTTAGTGCTTTCAACGTAAGTAGATCCTCTAAGTGAAATCCTTACCCACCATCTGAATGCTAAATTATGTGTTCAAATATTTTAAGTAACCCTGGGTTGATAAGCCATGTCAACATCAATCAATATTGGAAGTTTTAGAGGGAACATATCAACAAATTCACATTGCAAAAAAATAACAATTATAAAATCATATATTTTTCACAAAAAACACAGATAAAAGAACACAGTTAATTTACATTCAAAATGGAATGAGATACATTCAAGAAGCTTCAATTTTTCATATAATTAGAAAATTTCCCACCATACTTGGGCTACATACAAATAGATATTGTCGACATCTTTACTAACTGGCCCGGTCAGAGTGAGAGTACAAAATACTTACTACAAAAGAAAAGAAATATTAAGTGTCACTTTGGGGAACGCAAAGGAAAGGCTTGCTCATTATGCATCTCCTATGCGCACACCTTCTCCCGGACTACTTCTCGCATCCAGTAACGTTTCCTTTCCCTCTTTCGCTGCCATCCTCTACACCTTACGCAACTGCACAATTGTGTCTTGAGCTTCTCAAAGCTGTCTCTGAAGCCAAACTGTGCTTCCTCTGTGACCCTTTGACGCTGATACCTCTTGGTTCTTCGCCGCCAACTGGCTTCACAACTCTCTATTTTCTTGGTAGAGTTCAGCTATAGCAAGTTGGTCCTGCTCTAACTGCTGGATGGAACCCTTAACAGGAGAACCCAGTTCTTTTTCCCTCCCCTTTCATTCCTCGGTTCCTTTACTAGTAGTCCCCACAAGCCCTGACCAATAAGTAAGCATCATAGACCCCTCAGCGGCGGGATGTATACTCAGCTCAGCTTGGGGGCAATCTTCCTCCTGTTTTCCCGTGTCTTTCCTTGGCCTCCCTCTTCTTTGTGGTGTTCGCTCCCATGGGGGCGCAGTTTCTAGAATACCTCCTTCAGGCATACTTCTCTCCATCCCAACTTCCACTAGAGGCACTGACACCCTATCCGAATGAAATCTTGTACCTCCTATCGAAGCTTCGAGGACACTGGGAGCCAATAAGAATGAATCCCAGGCACATTGGGGCTCAGACTTGACATTCCAGCTACCTTGCAAACCCCATCCCTTGTTAGGAGGGGATCCCATAATGAAACAATGTGGTGGATTGGATGCTTGCAGGTAATAAAGGACCACTACAATGATTTTCTCCTGAATAAATTCACAATATTAGCATCAAAGAAGCATAAACTCGACTTATGCGTGGAATTCCCCATAGAATTCCTAGAATTTATAGCTAAACAAAGAAGCAAACCAAAATGCTCCAAAAGAACACTCACACTTCATGACAAGCTACCTTCAAGAATTGACATGTCACAACTTCTCGTTGGATGTAATCCAAAACGTTTAAAGCACCGCTGATCGGAGTTGCAGAGAATGTGCAGTACGATCATTCCAATCTCTGTAAACTCCCCAGCTTCCTTTATTGACGAATGATAGTTGACACACTTGGTAATACAGATTCTGGAGGCATTTAACGACTTCCCTACTACGGTATCCAACCTTCTGGGAGCATACACGTGCATGCTCAACCTTGGCATCTTTTCCCAGTCCCAAAGGTCGAGCAAATACTATGACGGTTCCAATGCTCATATCCGTCGTACTCAATTTGCCACGCTTTGGTGTGTTGACATGACTCATTTAAACTGAAGAGGAGCAATGACACAGATAAAAGACATCGCAGGTCATTCAAAGGAATAAATGGGATCACATAAGTACTAAATGATCAACACTAACGAGCTCCATAGGTACACACCGGTCGATTATATTTGTTGGTATATTATGTCATATTTGCTCGATCGCTAAACTATCTCAACCCCGCTTGCATGAAGGATTCCCCAATCACTGAACAAAGATTTCTCCATGATCTCACCAATGAACGCGAAAGAAACACCGAAGCAAGATCAACAGAGCGATGAAGGATGCCAAGTTCCTTGATTTCGATACCCTGATAATTTCATTGACTTGAGTGACTTGGTCAAGCGGCATGCCAAACAAGATGCGCTATGGACCGAAGAGTTCACAAAAATAGCCAATGCGAAGCCAGCAAAAGTACGACAATTTGTAGAACATCCGATCAAAGCCCAAACCATGCTACAACAGCTGAACTCCAACTTAGTAAAGTACCAGACACATGTAGTATACATCAGGGGAATATACGCGACCCTGATGGAACAACATAGATTTCCATGGGCCCAAACCTGTGAAAAACTGTTTGTCAGATGGACTGGGTACGAGAGCAGTCATCCTTTCCAAGAAGTATCTCAAGGTGACTGTTAAAGAATCTGTTAGAAGATAACGCTACGCGACGATTTTTGTTTTGTTTAAACTGCAATTAGCCATTAATACCGGTTAAAACTTTATATTATAAATAAGGACATCGACCAATTAGAAAAGGGTCGATGGTTGTTGTAAGAACTCTTTCTTTTTGGTTGTTAAGAATTATTTTGAGACTGCTACGAATTGAGAAGTCCTTCTGGACAAAAGACAAACTATTTTCATCAGATGCATGTGATTGGACTTGGAGAAGAACTACTTCCTATCATGTTTCATGAATGATGCAGTAATGAGTAAGAGCAATTAATTATGTTGTCAAGTTATCTAGTGCAATGTCTTGATGTTCTTGGCTTTAATGATGAAGATAAATCGTTGTGTTATTATGTAATGCATGGTTATGGTAGAGGAATTTTTTTGCTTGCCATTATCTTATTACATATTTTCTTTCTTTCTAATAGTTAGTTTCTCAGACAGTAATTGGATGCTCACATGGTTAATGTATTAGTACTAGGCTCGTGGTATAGAGTCATTGTCTGCATGTTGAGAAGCGGGTTATCCCAATCTTAACCTCTTCCCCAGTAGTTAAAACTTAATCCTGTTAATTGTCAAGTTGGTTTATGCTAGCTTGCATCTCTCATATCAGCCGCACCCAATATAAAATACAGAATAAAATAGTCCTAATTGAAGGAAGAACCTTCACAAAGAAACAGAAAGCCCATCGATAAATTGGCCAGATCGCAAGATCTGAAGAACCATTCCATTTTAAACATTGCAGAATCTAATTGGGCCTCGGTGGTGGGTTTGGTTCCTACTGTTGAGTAAAGGGATTTAGGTCCCATCAACACCACCCATTACCAAAATTCAAGGATCATTTACCTAGGGTCTCGGGAAATGGTAATATTACTACGAATGAACACCTGGTAGTGTTCTCTAATGCTTGTAATAACATAGGGGATAACGATAATGACACTTGCATGCGTTTATTTTTTAATTATCTCAAAGGGAAATCCACAGTAGAATTCTTTGAGCTCCCTCCCAAAATCCTTTCAACTTGGAAAGAATTTATTTATTGGTTCCAATCCACTTATGGACAACCCAAGAGTCCATATGAGAAGTTAAGGGAATACACCAATATTTCTTATAAGGATGGTGAAACCATTGAATATTTTAAACTTCAATTCACCAAACTATATAATCAAATTACCAAACTAATTCATCCTCAAAATCAAGCTTCTTTCATGCATTACCTTCTTTGTATCATCATAGACTTGAAGAGAAGGCTATCGACAATCTCAGTTCCTCCCTTCAGGCTTGCCTAGAATATGAAGACCAACTTGAGAGAATGAGTCTTCCTAATGGAGACTTGGTCAAGCAAACATACATGTCTACCATTTTACAACTCATACAAGATATGAACAATAGGATGATAGCTTACGAACGGAAATGAACTTCTTCTCCCTCTTCCCTGGGGCTTCTTCTTCTTCCCTAACACCTTTTAGAAACACGAATGAAAACACTTTTCAACTGAAGACCATAATGACTTGTAGTTGGTGTAATTTTTGTGAATAAAATCATGATGAGAATACCTGCGAGGTTAAAAAGAATGCTAGAGATAAGATCTTTGGAAAAAGGTCTGATACTATGATCATTGTTTTAGATTGGGACGAGTTAGAGGATGTTATGGTAATCAATACAAGGAATAAATATTACATTGCCAAGGGAAAATTTGATATTCCTCGTACTTCTTCTGCCCCAAGCTCATATTATCAAAGTGATGATACACAAACTATCAGAACTTCAGATAATCAAGGATTGTCTCCTCCTCTTCCCTCATCTAAGTAAAATATCCTAAATCAATTGGCTAATATCAAAGCTGATGCTACTCTTTTGGACAAGGTTGTCGTCCCAGAACAACATAAGAATCTCAAGGAATTCATGGAAGGAAAGGTTTCTACTATAGCCAATCTATTTGAAGAGTCAAAGGAAGAGGACTCAACTATAAATAAGATAGGTGTAAATAATTTTAGGAACCCTGTAAAAACCCCCCTTTATATATTTCAGTAAAAAGAATGGATAAAATAGCTCATTGTTTCCTAATTGATGGTGGGTTTGGTCCAAGTGTGATGTCTAAAATTATCATGGAAGATATTGTCTTATCTTTCACTAACGAAAATTCTAGAAGCATGCTCTCTTATAAAAATTTGCAGTAATCAACTATAGGTGAAATCAAGGATGTAACCTTAGTTTTGTGTGCACATATCGAGATAAGAACAACCCTCAACATCCAAGTAATTGATATGCCAATGAGTAACTATTCAATTATTTTAGGAAGATATTGGCAAGCCTTAACTGGGGGATACCTTTCACTTGATGGTACACATTTGTTCATCCCTCGGAACAAAAACAACATAATAGTCCTTAGGGAAGGGAGAATTTCACCGTATATAGAGAGCGTTCCCCAACCTAATGTAAATTATCTTGAAGAGGATTTGGGAGTGTACTCTATATTTGCTGATGAAGGTGACACTATAATTGAACCAATTGATTTTGATGATGACATGTAGCACATGCATTTCGATGGCTCATGTTCAAATGAAGGAAATGGAGCCGACATCATTCTATATTCTCCTATAGGTAAAATCCACAATTTCTCTTATAGGTTGGAATTTGCTTGCACAAACAATGTCACCGAGTTTGATGCCTTATTGTTAGGCATCAAAATGCATATAACCTTGGTTGTGGCCACCTTACAGTTTTTGGTGATTTTGAACTTGTTGTGAATCTTGTACGAAAAATTTATGTAGCAAGCAAGAAGTTACTTAAATGTTATACTCAAGCTGTTTGGATGCTAATTTCAAATCTGTTATCATTTAACATCACTCATGTTAGGAGGGAACTTAATTCAATGGCTGATAGGTTAGTTGTTTTTGCAACATCTCCTACTCGAAATTTTTTACCTCAAAGACTTGATTGTACATTCCAATATCTATATCGCCCTCACATCCCTGATAACGTAGAATCTTGATGATTTGAATGTTTATTCTAAAAATCAGTTGGATCATTTTGGCCATCTTAGAAAAATTCTCATGCGCTGCAGAAAATTTGGTGTTTCTTTGAATCCTTCCAAGTCTATTTTCGGTGTCATGAAGGGTAAGCTTCTCGATCACATTGTTTCCAATTCAGGGGTAAGTATAGATCCTAAGAGGATTACTGCCATTCTAAACCTCCCTGTCCCCACCTCCAAGAAATAAGTTCAAGCTTTCATGGGCATTATTATTTTTGTTCGCAGATTTGTTCTTGATTTTGCTGTCATGGTTAAACCCATCCATAATATTTTGAAGCAAGATCGTTCTTTTTCTTTGACACATGATGTTGAGAATATTTTCCTTAGGATTAAGAAGGTGATCAATTCTTCATTGGTTTTGGTGAAATCGAATTTTGAGAAAGATTTTATAGTATATACCAATGCCACTAAGGAAGCAATTTCTGCTATCCTTTTACAATGTGATGACCAGAACAATGGAAAACCTGTAGCTTACATGAGTCAGAGTCTATCATATGATGAGGTCAAATATTCTTACATTGATAAACATGTTTTCACTCTTGTCAAAGATATAGAAAAATTTCTCCATTTTATTTTGGGCAAACATATGCAGATAAAAGTCCCTTTGCCTGCTGTCAAGTTTCTACTTTCAAAAACTTATCTTTTAGGAAAACTTGCATATTGGCTTGCAAAAATTCAAGATCATGATTTGGAAATCATGATTTCAAATATGATAAAGGGATGAGACTTAGCCCTTCACTTAGCTTAGCATGCTGAGCCAAGTGAAGAACTTCACGATCAAGATAATCCTCTTTCAATGCTATTTTATATTGAAAATCAAAATCTCCCTATATCTGAGGATCCTTGGTATAAAAATATGGTGTATTATTTGTAGTATCAAAGGTGCCCAGATGAGTTAGATCCTCATCAAAGAAGGAGACTCCGCCTTGAAGCTTATAATTATATCATTTTAGGGGACTCCTTGTTTAGAAGATCTATTGATAGTTTGCTTATATGATGTGTAAATGATGAAGAAGAACATAAATTATTACACGAAGTACATGGATCATCAACATCTATCATCCATATTGGTGGACATTTTTCTGCTAAGGCTACTTCTTTTAATATCATAAGAAATGGTTATTACTGGCCTTTGATCTTTTGTGATTCTTATAAATTTGCAAGGTCCTGTGATAAATTCCAAAAATTTGCTGGAAAAGAACGACTTTCTGCCATGCCTTTAAATCTTGTCCCTCCATATTTCCCTTTTTCTAAGTGGGGTCTAGACTTTGTTGGTCCAATCAATCCTTCATCCTTTGCAAGACATATCTTTATTTTGACAACCACTGATTACTTTACTAAGTGGATTGAGGTTGTCCCTATTAGACATGCGCAAGATGAACACATAATATCTTTTCTAGAGTCTAATATCTTTTCCATATTTGGCTTTCCATTAGAAATCATTACAGACAATGGTCCAACCTTCATTTATGCAAAATTGACCCAATTTATGGCTAAATTAGGTTTCAAGCATTTCACTTCATCTGCTAATTACCCTGAGAGAAACAAACAAGCAAAGTCTACTAATAAAAACCTGGTCAGAATTATAAAGAGAATCATAGAAGACAAACCTCTCTAGTGGCACACACTTCTACCTTATGCTCTTTGGGCAGACCATACTACCACCAAATAAAGTACATGCTTTAATCCTTTCCAACTCGTATATGGACAAGAGGCTATTCTTCCTATTGAATTGGAACTTTATTTCTTACGGTTGATGTTACCAACTAAAGAATTAAATTATTTTGATGTTTCTCAAAGGATAAATACATTGCTAGCCCTGGAAGAACAAATAAATTTTGCCTTGGAAAATTTGAAGAGGAGGCAATGAACAATGAAGTATTTTAACAAAAGAGAAAAGACTGCTGAATTTAAAATTGATGACAATGTCTTATTGTGGGATTCAACTCATGCTGAGAGAGGGAGACATTCTAAATTCCAAAATTTATGGCTAGGTCCATTTAAAATCGCTTTTATCCTCAACACAAATTCATATCTTCTTAAGGACATGGATGAGTGATTATTTTCTTACAATACCAATGTTTCCCATTTGAAACATTATGTGGAACCAACTTGACCACTGACTCAATTTTATGTAAATATGATTGCTGTGTATTTTTTTGTCTAACATATTTTTTGTCATTTTGGTTTATTGAGTTTTATTTTCTGTTGTTTGTTTTGCATGGTCATCAAAAATAAAGTCTGGAATAGTTTTTCAATAATGATGTCATTTTGTAAGTATTGTCGATCGATGAAAAAAAGATAGACACATCTGCTACGATATCTTCCTTTTGAGACACTAAGGGAATGACTTTTTGATTTCAATACTATTGTAGTATAGTTGGTTTTATTTTCTTCCTTGTTTCTGTTATCCCTTTCATCCCTCCATCCCGAGATTCAAGAGCATATCAGAATCATTCTCCTAGAAATTTTGAAAAGTCTTATTAGTTGCAAACCTTGTTGATTGTTATGCATACAAGACCACTTCCCCTCATACATGTCACTTTCCATAAGTTATTCCCCGAAGTCCCATCTCATATTTTCCCTTAAACCATCATTTTTCCCCTGTTGCATAACTATTTTTTGAGCAATTTCAATCACCTAATTCTACCGATCTATGGATCCTAGCGTTATGAGTTCTAAATCTGTTGAGAACAAATTTCCCCGTGGAGTCGTCAGTTTGTTGATGCCTAAACAAAGTGCAACATGATATCCCTACCTGTAAATAAGTTTCAATGCATTTATACATACATGTTATTAATACTAAATAGGTGGGACTCCTTTAGGAAAGTAATAAAAGGAAATGACTCCTCTTGTTAAGATGTCAAATCTTCGCTTATTATTGCATTACAAGAATAATTACACAATTGGGAAAAAAAGAAAAACTCTGGTTCTAATTGCAATTTATGGATGATTAGGTTGTAATTTGATTTGAAAAGGAATGTTTATGTCATTAGACATTCTTTCCCTTGCTACATCTAGACTATAACACTAAGCGCAAATTATAGGAAAACTTATGTTATATTCGGACAATGGGTCATCATATGGTATGTAATTTCTTTGGAAAATTGTATATGTTGTGGATCCTTGTGTTGGTTTTGGACCCGACTTTTGATATTAGAAGTGTGTATAGTCACTTTGCCAAAACAATGGACATATGCGTAAAGAGTTGATGGAAGCTAGCACGCTTCATTATGCTATGGATGATGAAATTTAATAATGGGAGATGGGAAACGACGTGCATTTATTTCACATCGTTCTTAACCTATCTCGAGGATGCCACATTCACTATGTTTTTGGTATTTGCTGTGGGCGCTCTGGTAAATAGAAACTCCACCAGTTTCAGCCCTTAAAGGAGTTTCATTTTGTGGTTTCCTTAGCTTTACTCTTATAGGTATGAAACTTTTATCTCTTCATTCATTAAATTGAAACTCTTCTCGAGTTAAAATCGTTTTGTTGGATCTAGGATTTTGCATACAAAATGTATTTGTTCTCCAAAGTTTATAGAATTTCTTTTAAAAAACTCCGGATGTGCGAAATCGCATTTCAATTTGGGTTTTCCTTGTTTTTCCTTTTGGGCATTTGAGCAACACAAACCAGAACTATAACTTGACTCTGTCTTTGGTTTAGGGTATGAATTATGTTGTGCATGTAGAAAATGTTGTATTTATGCTGTTGATACAAAGCCTACGGTGTATTGTTTGCATACTGGCTGTGCAAAATGCAATGTGATCATATTTTCTTTCATGTTGGCATAAAATTGATCTAAACCCGAATTATTGTTCAGAGTTCTAGTGTTGTTGGATTATACGGATTGGTTACATTTGGAACAAATATTGGAAATTGTACTGTTGGAAAAAGGTTTTTACAACAATTAAGTTTGTGTTTGCTCAGATTCTATGACTAATTTCTAAAGTGTTCTATTTTTCTATAAAAGAAAAGGGAAATGACGCTTTCTTATATTACCCTAGCCAGACCTAGACCTTGTGAAAATTGCATGTGGTAAATGATGTCACCTTGGAAGTTTGCCAAGAAAATATTTTTGGGAAGGAATTTTTATCACCGTGCTTATGGGATGCATTTCAAACCTCACACTTACTTTGTTTCATTTCAGGCCTCATTTCCCATTGAATTTGAACATGTAAATAATTTGAAGTCTTGTTTCTTTCCCCAAAAGTTATAACATTGATTCGAAACCACAAAATCATGGGCTCACTGTGTTATTTATCCATGAGGAATTTGATTGACTTTTGAACTTAATATGAGTTGTTGATTATTAAACTCACACTAGGGTTTTCAAGCCACTTTGATTTCACTGCTAATGATTTGAGGTTATAGCGAAAATTTTGACGCACCGTCGAAAGGTCCTTGTGATTCCTTTCAGTATTTCATGCCGATTTAAAACATTTTAGTTATGATTATTGTCAAGACAAAATTCATTGTTATTGGTATCCAACAAATCACTTTACCATTTTAAAATAACATCTATGGTTTTGGAAAAAAGAAAAAGAAGATTACATAAGTTAGAAGTTCTGGAATTTTCCTCAAATTTGATATTAAACAATTTAAAGGTTGTAGTTCATGGATGTTGTATGATGAAGTGTTATAAAATAAATGGTTGTGGCTCAAATAATATTTTGCTGAGGGGATTCTTTCTTTCTAAATTAGCTTGGGGAATAGTGGTAAAATATTTCCAGCAAAGAATATTATTATGAACTATATAATTAATGGATGATATTTTATTTAATGGAACAATAACCATCTTACTCTCGTCCATGATATCGCTTTTCTCTCATTATATGCCCATCATTCTCCCAATAACATTTAATTCACTTCCCTGTTCTGTCATTATAAATTCATTCAAAGGATTTGGATGATGATTTAGTGAAGGTTTCAATCTCAAGGCATTGTTTTATAAGGGAAAGGCTCTCAATTTTGCTTGAAAAATATCCATTTGTTATTTCCTATCATGATATCATTTTTCATTCATTACAAATCCCCCCATCTTCCCAATAACCTTGCAATTAATTATTAAATTTAGTGTTTGGTGGATTGTATCAATGGATGGATTGCATATGATTTTGCTATGAATAATAGAGCCAACTTCTTGATTTTATTTAGGTAGAGTATTAGTGAATGGATTGTTAAATGTTTTCGTATTCTGACTGAAATATTGCTTTAGGATGTTTTTTTTTTTGTTGATTAAGGTTGGTTGTCATTGATGTCAACCCTTGAAGAAATCCCCCTAGCACAAAGGTTGGGTAATTGACCAAGATTGTTTGATGTAAATATGACTCGTTATTGTCTCTTCATGGTTGATAATAAGTAGAAATGGATGAAATCCAAAGTGGTCCCCTTATGGTGAAATCCCTCACGGGAAGACGCTTTGCGGATTGAGTTATCCTAGAAGTATGGTTAGAGAACCCATGATTATTTGTGGAATAATGAGATGAAGGTCAGTGAATTTTTCATTGAAACTATCCTAGATGGATAGTTCTTTTCATGCCATTTCCGGTGGTATGTGGAACGTCACATAACTCCTCACGGTTAGAGAGTTATGGCCATGAGAAGTTGAAGAACCTAGGTTTGGGTAATGGACCCAAGTTTGTTTGATGGATAATGGTATGAGTTTTGATATATTTTCAGGTAATACTATTCTATATGGATGGTACATGTCATTCCATTTCTGGTGGTATGTGGAACGTCACATAAATCCTCATGGTTTGAGAGTTATGGCCTTACAAAGTTGGAGGACCCTCTTATGTCATCTAGAAGCCCC
>JASDQU010515267.1:45185-62765 GCA_032191745.1 Picea mariana | reverse complement strand
CCCATCACTGTCTTGTTGAACTGCTTATCCAAAAGGGTTTTGCTCAACAAAACCCTCCACTAAACAACCCACCCATAGATCCCCAAGAAGCTACTGAAATTCCTGAAAATCTATAGGAACAACAACCACAAAACCCCCCAGATTCTCCAGAAATACCTAACAGTCAACCTATAGATCCAATCAATCCAATTAACCCCCTACCATACCAAGCCCACCCCACACTTTACCAGAATCATCCACTCCTGCCCTTCATATTTTTAGCGATGATTCTAAACCAGACAATTCTCCCTGTCCCATCATTGAGGAAAAACCCCCACGTAAACGAAAGAAAATTCCTTTCTTTCCGCCCTTTTTACAAAGAAAACGAACAAGGACCTCAACAAGGGCAGCCACTACTTCCACTGCCCTAGAGCCCCATCCCATCCGACTAATACCCCGTACACCTCCAACCTCCCAAATGCCAGAATCTTTGCCTATTCCAACCATGAGCACTGAAACACAAGAACCAGAGGCCCAGTGGGTTGTGACATTATCTGTTTCAAATTTAGTAGATGAAACACAAGAACAAGCTACTCATCAAGTAGCTGAAACACAAGAACCAACTACTCATTCAGTAGCTGAAACACAAGAACCAGCTATAGCTGTCACACAAGAACCGACTACAACTGAAACATAAGAACCAACTGCTGATATTGATACTGAGACACAGGAATTAGAGGCCCAGGGTGATGCAACATTACTTTTTTTTACATCAAGAAGCTGAAACACAAGAATCATCTGCTGATCCTGTAGCTGCTCCACAAGAACCAGCTAGTGCGGCTGTGACTACTACACAAGAACCAGTCAACCCTCAACCAGAACCAACAATGGCCTCTGTCTTACAAGAAAATGAGTTCCTAAAGTCTGAACTGGAAGCCTACAAGCAAGAGCTAGCCACGACAAAGGAAGCCTATGAGAAGGAACTTAATTTATACACCCTAGCTCGCATAGCGACCATGTTAGAGGAAACTACAATAGAGAATTCGTGTAGAATATATGTGCAGTCAATGTGGGGACATCTACTATCAAGTAGGCTACCAAGTAACTCAAATTCCAATGCCAGGAGCTTCTCCTGCACCTTCGAATTTTGCAGTTAAAGAAGAACACCCTGCTGTTACACAAGAACCAACAGGACCTTCCAAAGTTAAGACTGAGCCCTGGCCTGCAACAAATGTCGAATCTGAAACCCCCTTTTGTTAATAAAGCTGTACAAACATTGCCTATTGATGAATCTGCCCCTCCCAGCCAGATCAATACCCACACCTTTGTGGAACAAGCCACTCAGACCCTACCTTAGCCTATTATTTGCAACGCTGAAACACAAACTCAACCATGGGATGAGCAGGCAATAATACAGAAATGGAAAAAAGAGTCTGCTGTTACATAGGCCAAAAGTCTGTAGGAACATAGACATATTTGGATAAATCATATCTACTCAAATTGGGAAGCTTTGGGGCAAACACGCTAGGAATCTCATGGCCTTAAGAAAAAGAATAAAGAGCTAAAAGGCAGATTGTTCCTGATATTTGACTTGGCACAAAAGCTATTGGCTGCAAAGAAACCATCCTGCAATTACTCTCTGTTCCTCATGGAACGACTTACATGGTTTCAAATCAAATCAGTCAAAGCAGGCAGACCCCATGCAATATTAAATCCAACAAATTTTATTAAAACCTTTGCAGAAGCCTCTGCTATGGATCAACACCTCCTCTGTGAGGCATATTTTCATAATGACGCCATCCCTGAGAACCAACAGCTTAACCTTAACCCTCTTGTCGGTGACATCCAGATTCAGGCACTTACCTCCTTCCTCAACAATCAAATTATATGGCAGGATGACTTCCTAGATACCAAGCACAATGAGGATAATCGCCTTCTCTGGATAAGGCCAGAACCACAAAATGCTTCCACATTTCTTACAGAGTATTATCAGTTTTTAAAGAAACCAGGGATGACTCAACACATTCAGCAATTACATACATCAGTCTTTTAGGAGTGTCAACATTTCATTAAATCAACATAGATTGCTGCCCTACAGACAAATAACATGTTTTGGCAACAATCTACTGAGAAAATACAGGAACACAATCCTTTTATCCCCACTAATCTTGAGATAGAAATCTCCAGGGTGCCTAACTACATCAAGTGTGTTCAACAATGTGTTGAAAGTTGGATAGGGTATCAATTTCATTTTCCTATCCTTTGGATGCCAGCAGAGAAATATTAAATTTATTATAAGTTGCCCAAGAAGACAGAAACAACAGCTTGGCAAAGGTTACAATGCGTTCAAGGGTTCAGAGCTCCAACATACATCACCTTCCATAGCTACTGCTTGAATAACTTGCACGCTCATAGTCGGTATTTAGATTCTGATTCAGAGTGAAGTTGCCTGAGGACATGCAACATCTTAAGTTGGGGGGGATGTTAGGACCATACAATGTACCTTTTTACCCACACTTTTTTCTACCTTTACACCCTTGTTTCATTCACATTTAAACTCACATTATCACCTTACCCTATCTTTCCAAAGGTATATAACCCTCTTCTCTTTACTATATGTTTAATCTATTTTGCATATAATTTTACATTACTCTCGTACTTAACCATTGATCAGAAATGTATAAGTGCTGAAACAGTTCGAACTACAGATTAGCATTGAGGCCTGTTGCTGAAACAGTCAAAGCACTCAAACCCTGTGGCTGAAACAGTCTGTGGTCTATGATGCTAAAACAACAACTCACAGAAGCAGTTACACTCTCCGTTGGCTACGATGATGAAACACCAACTCACACAAGAGAAGATTCTACACTCCCTGTGGTCTACGATGCTGAAACACTGACTCACACAGAAGCTGCTACACTCTCCGTGGACTACGATGCTGAAACGACAACTTACACAAAAGCCATTACACTCTCCATGGTCTACGATGCTAAAACAACAATGACGCTGTTACATTGACCACAACAGCCGCACCTCGAGCTAGCATTAACCATCGCTGCTGCCTGAGACCAAGTTACTGAAACAGTCAGAACGCAAATCCCATGGCTGAAATAACCCGCGATTTGCGATGCTGAAACAACATACAACAACAGTAACAAGAAGAAAAATAAAGAAGCTGTTACTCCAGCTGCAACAACAACACCTCACTCAGCACTTGTAATAGCATTCTGTTGCGGGAGACTAGGATATCCTATTCCAATTTAGAAAGTCGATCTGACTAAGAATAGGACTCAGATGTACACCTGTAATTTGTTGATCAAATTGTATTGAAGGGATTATCCTCTTTAAATAAGAGGAAATCATCATTAGAGAAATCTGAATCTTCTTCTTCTGAACTAAGAAAGGATTTACAGAGAGGGATGTGTTTTATTTCAGATTGTAATGTAACACAATTGACAGATGAATAAAAGATTGTTCTGAGCATTTCTCTCTAGTTCCTTTCGTTTCAGGGGAATCTTGTGAGAAGGGAGGGCCCACCTTCTTCACAAGATTCACCCATTAGCTTTGTAGAGTGTTAGTGTTATTTTTGTTCATTCCTTGATTAAATTCTATTTTGCTGAAACACTACTTTACTGAACTCTGTTTTGCTAAAACACTACTTTACTGAACTCTGTCTTGCTGTTACATTGTTTTCATATGATTCATGCTTGGGTAACTGGTAATCATTCTAGTGAGAAATCCGACTTGGTGAATTTATGAAATCTTGATAATTAGAGACAGGTGTTGAAGGTTCCTGCTTCGGGAATAGGGTCCTGTTCTCTGTTAGATATAGTTAGCTTTCAGTGTATGTCAATTATTTTAATGAGTTCATGAAAGTGTGCTAATCAAAAACAGGTGCTGAAGATTCCTGCTTCGGGAATAGGGTCCTGTTCTCTGTTAGAGATAGTTAGCCTTCAGTGTGTGTCAATTATTTCAGTTAAGCAATGAGTTCATGAAGTGTGATGATCGGAAACAGGTGCTGAAGATTCCTGCTTTGGGAATAGGGTCCTGTTCTCTGTTACAAGATAGTTGGTCTTTCGTGTTGCAGCATCTTGTTGTTACTTTAAATGTAATCTTGGATTCTTTAATTAATCATTTCTTTAAACTTTGAACTCTGCAATAGGTAGGTTGCTTTCCTGTAATTCAAGTTAGAACTTCAGTTTGTTCAAGGCAAAGTGTGATTAATATATTCTTACTACAACTCTAGGTTGCTTTTGAGATTGAGCATATATAGTGCGTGATTACCTTTGAAATAACAGACTTCCCTGGGTTGATAATATATGTAGCACTTGATTGTTTAGTTAAATAAGCATTTATAGTGACCAACATTCATCAAATATTTTGTGCGGGGAACACTCTACAACGTTGCTCTCTAGAATAAGCCAAAATTCAGCAAGGTATGCCATTTTTCTATAACTCCTTTTATGAGAGGTTCCAAGTAGTGAAACTTGGAGGAATTGCAGAAAACACACTGAAGAACATTGTGTATCAGTTTCATATCTTTATTCATTACAAGTGAAAATTTATTATTATTTCAAGTCAGGGTTGTTGACTAATCCAAAACTAGTCTTGCGAGACTAAAGAAAAGTTTGATGAAAATGCTAGTCTCTTGTTGTTAAAGTTAAGGAAGGTTTGCAGGAATGTGATCATATACACCAGGTCTATTACAGATCTACAAATCATATTTGGATGATGAAATTGATGAGGGCTTTTGGTTGAGGTACATGTTGAGTACATGGTTGAGACAAGTAGTTGATGAGTTGACACATACATGAGGTGTATAGTTGATGATGTTGGTACATATTGATGAGTCATAGTTGAAGAGTAGTTGACACATGATTGCTACATACTTGGTACTTTGTTGGATTCACTTGTTTATGGTACAGGTTGATTACAGGTTGGTGCATGGTTGATGCACTTGTTTATGGTACAAGTTGATTACAGGTTGAGGTACAGGTTGATGCATGGTTTAGATTTGTTGGTACAGGTTTACAACAGTATATCTCATAGTGATAGTGTGACAATGGTTCCATCATTCTACTTCTACTTCAGGGTGGCCGGATGGGGCAAGGATAGGTGGTTGTATCCACCTTTCGGTTGTAGCCGGAGAACATAGGGGGTTGTAGCCTCCTTCTGGTTGTAGCTAGAGAATTAGGGAGTTGGAGCTTCCCTCAGGTTGTAGCTTGAGAAACTAGGGGGTTGGAGCCTCCTTCTAGTTCCAGCTGGAAAACAAATGAAGTTGGTGCTTCCAATGAATGTAATTCTTCAAGACATATAAGAAAAAGCATTCCGGTTTTCTCCCGATTTGGGTTTCCACGTAAAACACTGGTGTACTGTGTGTGTGTGTGTGTTACTATTTATTTCTTACTGCTCATTATTGAATAATAATTCTACATTGATATAAAATTTGAAGAAAAAGGATTATAATTACACTATTACTGATTCACCCCCCCTCTTAGTAATCCAACAAATGGTACCAGAGTAGTGTTGGCAGCCAATTCATTTTTTTTTTAATTGCCCTAAAATATGCCTACACCTATGTCTCCTGAACTTCAAATTTCTATCGCATTTTGCAAAAAGACAATATTTTCATTTCATGCGACATTTGCAAATTGGTTTCAATTTATTTTTCACGACTGAAAGCATGAAAAATCCTCCATCATTATTTGAATTTTCATGATCTGCTCATCGGTATTCTGAAAGACACTTTACCATTGGTTATCATGTGGCTGAAAAGATTCTTTCAAACTATGTCCATTTGCCTACTCTTACTTTGATTGCACAACTTGACTTTTATTTAATTGATAAGGCATTGAGCATGTTAATTTATGAATTATACTTGATTTCATAAGGGTCATGATTGATCTTGTTTTATATAATGTGATCCTTAAGCTCTTAGCTTGTCGATTTTATGAAATCTCTTATCACAATGTTTTATAAATGTTGATCACACATTATGCAACAAGCGCATGGGTAACATATGAGTTTGATTTTATATTGAATGGAAATAGTTTGAAGTTATGCAATGGCGCATTGGTTAAACTTTTGGGTTTTGATTTTATGGTTTGAATTATTACTTGGCGTATGTTTAATTTATGGGTTTGATTTTATGTTGAACATTCATGGTTTTGAACCATAGATTGGCACATTGGTATATTATCATTCACCATTTAAATCTTGGGATGGCCGAATATTTTGGTTCATGTTATGATTGATGGAACATCGTTGTACTCTACCATTAATGTTTTGCATGGAGGTGAACTAACCCACCACCTTTGCACGTGCATATTGATTTGCCTCCCCTTTCATCGTTCTCAGCTGTTAGCCTAAGCGATTTTGCTCCTGTGTGTTTATCCGAACCCTACCATGCGCCCGCACCATGGCTCCGGTCATAAGGGCTGAACCCAATGGTAGCCAGGCATTGTTGATGTTCGATGGTGCTTACAGTGACCTTGAGGAATTTGGATGGCTCCCGTTCATACGAAATTTTGATGGCTATAACCCTAGAGTGGCTCGGAAATTTGCATTAACCTTTGATGGCTGCCGAGCCAAAGTTGGGGATGTGCAATTGGAAATTGATGAGCAATTTCTCAGTTTAGCTACCGGTCTGCCTGCTGTCGGACATAGATGGTCAAAAAATTGCAAAGTGGAACATGTCCCGTGGACATTTCTCTTCTAGTCACGAAGAGTGAGCTCTTGTGACAAAGGTTTGCCCACGAATATGCTTAAACAACGATGGCATGACTTGCTGATGATAACTAAGTAGTTCATTACCTGCGAGGGCAGGTATGGTTTCGTTTTCTTGTACCACCTTCGGCTACTTATGGTTTTCATGGGCTATGAGCTTAATATGCCTTACTACTTGCATAGGAGTCTATGTAAGATGTCTAAAAGATATAAGAGGAACCATGCCGATAACAACCTATTTCATTTTGGGTTAATTAAAATGCTTGTGGTTTGTCATTTGGGGTTACACCGAGACTGTTGGAATGATTTTCTTATTTGTAATAATTTTGAGGACTCAAGCCCACCACAGGTTGATAAACTTGTGGTGAGCGAGANNCAAGTCAGTACCCCCTGTGCCTTACAGTGCTCTGTTACCTAAACCCCTACCCGACTCACCTATTGACCTACCCAATTCTGTCACCATAGATGTGGAAAATGCTAAACCCATGGCTAAAAGGCCTAAGGCCAAACCTACTGCGAATTCTAAAGGCAAAAAGAACGCCCGGTTAATCTCTCGCATGGCAAGAAACAAACCGAAAGTTTCTGTCAACCCTGACCCTATTATGGTAAGTGAAGATTCTGACTCAGAGGCTGAACGTTACCTAGCAAGTGAGTATCCTTACTCAGAAGGTCTGTGTGATAAACCCTCATATGATTTTGTGAAGAACCCGCCACCTTGTTTGCAAAGTGATCCTAATTTTCTAGGCATCAAAATGCCTTGTGAAACCCTTGGTGACTCGTCGAAACCCCCTCCTGCTCTAGCTGAACCAGCTGCTCCACCATGTGATCAGTGTGGCTCATGGTTAGAAAGGTATTACCTTGATGTGCCAATGCTACAGTCCAGAATTCATGCTCTGGAGGATCAAGTTGCAAAGCTCACCAGTGAAAAGGCAAAGATGCCACCCACTGATAAGAAACAACGAACAACAGATTTGATTTTGTTTAAGAACGTGGAGTCGGCTACAGCGGTCGTCAATTCAAAATTGGCATAGCTCGAGTAACCTCACTGGTATGACTATCACCTGTTTATATGATAAACTCATGAGCTCTGTTTACAGCGTGGATTTGTTTTGACACATAAGCATGCRTTATTGTATATAATTTTGTTTTGATTAAATTGAATTTCATTTCCCGAATTAGCTTTGATAGGATTTAGCTTTGATTCGATTGATCGTGTTATGGATTTGATTGTTTTCATTCGGTTTCAATTGAATACTCTGTCGTCGGTTTCAATTGAATACTCTGTCGATTATTGAAGTTGTTAATATTTTTCCAAACACAGACTGTTTCTGGTATTTCAATTTCAAATGCAGTCAATGTTTTGATTCGAAATTGGTTATAGTTTATACGATGTGGTTGGCATTAATGGTTTGTTGTTAAGATTTTATATTCCATGTCTTTTGACCAATTCGAATACCATTCTGTTAAGGCATAACCAAATTGCGAATAGATATGAGTCATAACTGTTATACCCAATTAATTGATTCGCATTGTTTGACCGTGTTATCGGTTCGATTCGTATATTGTTTAAATTTGATTTGGGAACGAAAGTGATTATGCCCAACATTGCGATTTGTTTCTATATTTGACTCAGTTAYGATTTATTTGATTATTGCCCAGTTTATGGTTATCACTGCTGCTGATGGTTACGATCATTATGTGATCTTGTCTGTTGACTATGTAAACGCTCAACGATTGTAATCTATGATGAAGTTTGATGMTGTTATGAATGTTTGGCAAAAATCGTAACAGCCTTTCCATATTGGCATTTGATTAAAACAATATGAATCTTATACAGCAGTAACAAATCGATTATGAGTGTGTTAGATTATGATTGTATTGATTATGATTACATCGTATCTTATACGATATGATTCACTGCTTGATTTCGATTGGATATGAAACAGTTTGGTTATCATTTGATCCGATTTTATAGCAACTAAAAAACAGAGCATTCTTATCCTGTTTCGATTGCATCCTTTTCGATTTTGTTTGATTTGAATGATAAATTTTCTTGAACCATTATTAATTCGATTTTAATTTTTATTAAAAGAAAATTAAATTGGATTGTTTTAAAAAGATTTCGTTTGATTGCTATCTGGTCCTATATGCTATTTTAGACTAGCTACAGAATCAGATGATTCTGTAGCTAAGTCTGTAGGATCAAATTTTTGTTATTTTATTACTGAAATATCTCTCTAATTTGATACTTGTGTTCTATTGCAGGTAAATTCGAAATTTCAATTGAGTTGTTGAGCAGTTAGGGGATGTTTCAAAGATTTCACTTGCATTTTATTTCCTTAGTTTAGTTGATTTTGGGATATCTCCCAGATTATGTAAAACAATCTGATATTATCCACAAGGAAGTTTTACCTTGTGAAGAGACCTATATATACTTATGATTTTTGTAATAATTATCATCCTCATTCGTGGGAGAACAAGGATATGGAGTTCTAATACAAACTGAAGCAGAATTTAGTGTTTTGTCACAGCTTTAGCTTCTCATTATATCAATATTTTGTTTCATGTTGTGTATATCAATTTGTTTATGGTTTATGACTACTTTAGCTATCTAAATCAAATGCAAATGATATAATTTTAATCATTGTAATTCATATCTGGTTTCTTCCAAGTGTATAAAAGACATAACAATTGTTAATTCAGTTTGTGAATGACAGGTTTATCTTCTTCATAAATTGAATTGTTATATATAAGTTTTTGCATAACAGGTTTCCCTTATTGCAGAGATTTATAAATCATATAATTGTTATGGTTTTTTATGTTTTGTTTGTCCTGTAAAACACTTCAAGGAGCAGCACAACCAATCATTTACAAGAATCTTACGGACTAACCGGTGTGAGTTTCCCTCCTCCGACCAGCTTAGAAGTTATCATACATAGGGCAGAATTGGAGCGTTCCCAGGTCAATTAGTCTGTCGTTTACTGTTTTTATTAAGTAGTTTAATTCAAATATAAGCTTAATTAAATTTTTATTAGATTGTTTAATTTCAATAAATATATTAGATCGCTTAATTTCAGTAGTTTTACTTCTTATTCATAAAATATAGAAAATCAAAAAGAGATTCTTGGCTGTCTTAGGGCAGAAAACACATGAGTTTTGCAGGTTTTAATCAAATCTGTAGGCTGTTTATAGTGTACATTTGTGAATAAGTAATATTGCAGCTGGTAATTAGATAGTTGATTTGAGTTATTATAATAGTAATTAGTAGATTGTATATAATAGTTAGAATAGCTAGATTTAGTTTTAGTTTGATTTAGTAGTTTGTTTTAATTAGATTAGTGTGTTAGTTTCTTTTATTTTTAGTTAGTTTGTTTTATTAGTTTTAGTTAATTTTAGTTTGTTTTATTAGTTTTATTTCGTTTTAGTTTGTCTCATTTGTTTTAGTTAGATTACTTAGTTAGATTAGTTTTATCTTTGGTTTTCTCAAAAGACCTTAGGGCGGCCAACGAAGCCGTTAAACTCGTCAGGGTGGTTCATTCCAAACGGGTTGGGTTATTTAGACAACCTCGGACCGATTCCACTCTCCCAGTTGACGGACGGTCAATTTCGCCCGTCAACAAGTAGGTTCCTTTAGAAATCAGTTTAACCACTGAAAGGTAAATCATGGAGAGTACCAACTCCTATAAAAATGGAATATCATAGTTTGATGGACAGATGTATGCTTTTTGGAGCATAAGGATGAAGACATATATATAGGCACAGAGATTTCAAGTTTGGCAATCAATTGTAGATGGATACACAACACCAGCAGTTCCACCAACAAATGACAAAGCAATGAAACTCGGTGAGAATAATTCCAAAGCGATAAATGCACTTTTGAATGGTCTCAGTGATACGGTATTCACCAAAGTTTCACATTGTAAATCTGCTAAAGAGATTTGGGACAAGCTTTGAAATATTTATGAAGGAGATCCAAAAGTCAAAGTAGCAAATCTTCAAACTTATAGAGGTCAGATCAAACAACTAAAAATGAAGGAAGATGAAGATATTGCAGCCTACTTCTTACGAGTTGATGAAACAGTGAATGCAATCATAGGATTGGGAGAAGTAATCGAAGAATCCGTAATTGTTCAAAATATACTAAGATCTCTTCCTATGAGATTCAACCCTAAGATATCAACACTAGAATAAATATCGGATCTAAACTCAATAAGAATGGACAAACTGCATGGAATCTTCACAACATATGAGATGAGAACTGAACAGAAAAATACAGATGTAAAAGAAGCAGCCTTCAAAGCATCCAAAAGATCAAAGCAAAAAAAAAAGGAACAAGAAGAATATAGCAGCAATAACGACGTCTCAGAAGATGATGAAGAAGTGGCCAACTTTGTCAAAAGACTGAACAAGGGAACCAACGGTAGGTACAGAGGTAAGCTTCCTTTAATTTGTTTTAATTGTGATGGTATTGGTCATTTTGCTAAAAAATGTCCTCACAAGAAAAAGAGAAATGACGAAGGTTACTCAAAAGGAAGACAAACATATAAAGGTAAAAGAACTACAAAGAGAGTTTTCAAGAAAAATTTTTGCACCAAAGAAGACATCTCATCATCAGATGAAGATGAAGTCAGTGACAGTGAAATAGGGAGAGTTCTATTCATGGTAGTAGAAGACTCTGATAAAGAAGATTCTGAAGAAGAATATGAAGAAGCATATGAAGAATAAATTGAAGAGGTAGAAGTTGACTTCCGAGAAGAATTAATGAGTGCCATAGAAGTTATCAGAAGAGAAAAGAAGAAAAACAAGAAACTACAAGCAGAACTAGATAAGAAAAAATGCACTCAAGAACTAGAACAAATGATCACAAAATTGAAGGTTCAAATAGAAGAAGATAAAAGAATTGAAGAAGAACTCAAAGAACAACTAGAAGGAAAGGACATGATCATTGGAAACATGGAAGTAGAGATTGTCACACTAAGAAAGGATATTCAAAAGAAAAATATGCAAAATAGCTCAAAATTTCTGGATGACATTATCAACAGTCAAAAATCTTAACTTGACAAGTCTGGACTTGGATACAATTAGACAGAAAAGGGATCAAGATCCAAAACAACAGAGCAAGAAACAAATCCAAAAATTTATGTAGAAATAATCAAAGGGGATAAAAAGATACACAAGGAAGATTACAAGGACACTCCTCCATCGAGAAGATTCAGATTTCAGAATCAACAACAGATAGACAGACCTTGAGAAGAAGAAGGATTCATAAGACAACCTCCTTTCATAAGATCTTAAACTAATCGGTATCAAACTATATTTTTTGGTTTATGTTATGCATGTAATAATTTTGGACATAAAGCTGTAAATTGCAGAGCTAACAACAGGAACAATAACTACTTTGAGAGCCATACACAAAGGGGTTATCCAAGAAGACCTAGTGAAACACAGAGAAGAAGTTACAACAGGTTTGAATATTTGAGCACTGAAGTGGAATGTTACAAATGTAACAATTTTGGACACATGGCCAAAAATTTCAGAATGACATCCCCTCCTAAAGAACCTTAATAGAGTCACAAACAAGAACCTCAGAAAATGACATGGATAAGAAAGCAATATTAGTATGGCAATGAAGAATGTACAGTCACTCTACAAGATAAATAGAAGAAATGTGGTTGGTATGTTGACAGTGGATGTTCAAAACACATGAAAGGTGATAGAAACAAGTTTCTTACATTACGAAAGGAAAGATATGGATCAATCTCCTTTGGAAATGATGATTCATCCAAAATCATTGGAAAAGGCACAGTCCGAATTGGGAACAAGAATGAAAAGGCAAAACATGTTCTACTAGTAGAAGATATGAAACATAATCTGTTAAGTGCGAGTCAAATGTGTGACCAAGGTCATAAAGTTACTTTTGATTCACAAAAGTGTGAGATAAGAAAAGAAGGTTCAGGGAAATTGGTCGCTACAGCTGCAAGAACTTCAAGCAACATATATGTGTTAAGCGAAATTGAAAATGAAAAGTGTTGTCTAGGAAGGAAGATGAAAGTTGGCTATGGCATAGAAGAATGGGTCACATGCATTTTGATAACCTTGTCAAAGTCAGCAAAAGAGAAGCAGTCAGAGAAATGCGCTAGTTCACGAAACCAACCAACACTTTATGCAGGCATTGCCAACAAGGAAAGTAAACAAAGACCAGGTTCAAATCAAAGGAATATTCAACAACAAAACCACTGGAAATTGTGCATACTGATCTAGTTGGACCAACTACAACAAAAGGCTTAAAAGGTGAGAGATACTTTTTGTTATTAGTTGATTATTATACAAGAATGACTGCAGTTTGCTTTCTCAAGAATAAATCATAAGCTTTTGAAAATTTCAAGATCTACAAGGAAATGGTTGAAAATGAGATGGATTCAAGAATCAAATGCTTAATATCGGATAATGGAAGAGAATTCACCTCAAAGTGATTTATGGACTACTGTAGCAATCATGGAATAAAAAGGCAATTCTCCGTCACTAGGACACCTCAATAGAATGGAGTTGTTGAAAGAAAGAACATGACAGTACAAGAAATGGCTCGAACAATGATAATGGATTCAAAGTTGACATATATTTTTTGGACATAGGTAGTGCATACAANAATTCACATTCAAAACAAAGTAATGCTCAGAAACAACACTGATAAAACTCCCTACGAGCTATGGAAAGGAAGACCAACAAATGTGAAGCACTTCAGAGTTTTTGGAAGCAAATGCTACATCAAAAGAGAAGATGGCAGAATGGGAAAGTTTGACTCTCGTTTGGAAAAATGAATACTTGTTGGTTACTCAAGTACAAGGAAAGCATACAAGTGTTACAATCTAATATTAAAAAAAATTGTGGAAAGCATCAACATAACAATTGATGAAATAGGAAGACCAGAATCAAAGAAAGAAGAAAACAAATCAATGGAACAAATTTTTGAAGAAGAAGATGAAAAAGAAGAAGAAGAGGAAGATGAAGATGAAGAGAATCTGACATAAATATAAGAGCAAGTTCAACAAGTATCTCCAAGGATACCTAGCAAACAAGTACATAAGAATCATCCTTCAGATCAGGTTATTGGAAACAAAGATGCAGGAGTTGAGACTAGAAGAATAATCTGTTCACCAGAACAAACACACCTAGCACTCTTATCTACAATTAAACCAAACTATTTTGAAGAAGCCAACAAGGATGAATTTTGGAATAAGGCCGTGGATGAAGAATTGGATCAAATAGAGAAAAATGACACTTGGGAATTGGTTCCAAGACCAAAGAATAAGAATGTGATCGACACAAAATGGGATTTCAGGAACAAATTGAATGAAGATGGACAAGTTACAAGGAATAAAGCTAGATTGGTATGTAAAGGATATGCACAGATTGAAGGAATCGACTTTGAAGAGACATTTGCCCCAGTTGTCAGAATGGAAGCAATCCATTTGCTTTTAGCTTATGCATGCTCCAAAAATGTTAAAGTATATCAGATGGACGTAAAATCAACTTTTTTGAATGGGGAACTTGAAGAAGAAGTCTACATTGAACAACCAGAAGGATTTCAATTGTCAGAGAACAAAGACTATGTGTGTAAATTAAAGAAGGCCCTGTATGGTCTAAAACAGGCTCCTAGAGCATGGTACTCCAGACTGGATAAGTATCTGCAGCAGGCAGGGTTCAGAAAAGGAAGTGCAGACAACAACCTCTACATCAAGGTAAGTCAAGGTAATATTTTATTAAATGATGTTTATGTTGATGATATTATTTTTGGTAGTGATGATGACAGGTTAAGCTAGAAATTTGCAAACAACATGCATAATGAATTTGAAATGTCGTTACTTGGAGAACTATCTGTTGGAAGATTGGTTGTTGTCATTGATGTCAACCCTAGTCATGGGTTTTGGACCGCAAGATTGATAAAGGTATTTGGACATGAAGGAAAATGCACATGCATATACAACACCCATGAATGGATAGTATACATCATGTTTTTTCCGGTGGTATGTGACACGTCACGTGGATCCTCATGGTTGAGGAGAAATGAATTTTTGAAGATGACAAAGTGAATTGAAAAATGAAGTACATGTAGGCCCTGAAGATAATTAAAGAAAAGAATTACAAAATACGAAAGTGTCAGGTCGGCCCTAATGTTAAAAGGAAGTGACATAAATGGTATAAATAAACATCATTATACATTTATTTGATACAAGTCGAATGTCAGAGGAAATAAGAAGAAAAGAAGGACGGATTTCAAGGGAGGATGAAGACTTTTGGTGATGTGTTCTAAGGTATGTTATTTTCAGCTCATCTTACCATTTTTGCTATAATTTGTTTTCTAGAATGATTTAGATGGTGAAATCGCTATGGTATTGAGAAGACATATCAAGGTACCTCTGGTAAAAAGTTTAGCTCTTGATTTTCTATAATTATGGAGATACACTCTGTTGAAGATAGGGTTTTTGACGAGTCCTGAAGCTAGTCAATAAACAGGTGTTCCGGGTAAAACAGTCATAACTTCTTCATACAGAATCCTAATTATGTGGGACCACTTCCATTGGAAAGAGTACAAACTTTAGTTTCTTGTGTGCAAGTGTCAGAATCAGATGTTAAATATTGAGCACGGGGCATGCTGTACAAGTTGAGTCTTCTGAACAGACCATAATTGAATAAAGTCTACTATTCTTTCTATAACCTCTTTTTGGGGAGGATTCAAGGAGTAAAAATTGGAGGAGTTTCAGAGAATACATTGAGTAATATTATCTACAGGATCAGAGTACTCCAAGAATTGAATAATTGCAGAAATTGAAGAAGTCTCAGGAAGCATTATTAGGTTCTATGTGATGATTGGTTGATGGTGATGATTTAATGTAAAGTTTTATTATCTCTCATATATTCTTGGGTGGAAGGAAGGGGCAAGGATGGAGAGTTCAAATCTCTCTTGATATTGGAGGATTGTATCTTCCTCTTGGAGGTTTATCCCTCCCTTTACATTTGGAAGCTGTAGCTACCTTTGGAAGTCATTACTTCCTTTGAACAATAACTATTGATTATTTCTCATATATTGTGCATGGTGTATTGTGGTGTATTGGTGTAACTCTTATACTATTGTTCATTGCTCATTGAATATAGTTGAATGGTTTAAGTATAAGTTGAAAAAGGATTTAAATTGTACTTGATACTGATTTACCCCCCTCTCAGTATCAACACTATCCTTCTTTTTGGGACTTCAGATACGTCAAAGAAACCAAGGAATTTTTATTTCTCAAACCATGTATATCAGAGAAATGATAAAGAGGTTCAGAATGGAAGATTGCAAACCAGTTATCACTCCCATGCAAACCAGTTGTAAGTTGAGCAAAGATGATGATTCAAGGTCTACATATCAGAGGCAATATAGGTCAATGATTGGCAACCTACTATATGTNGCAAACCAGTTATCACTCCCATGCAAACCAGTTGTAAGTTGAGCAAAGATGATGATTCAAGGTCTACATCTCAGAGGCAATATAGGTCAATGATTGGCAACCTACTATATGTGACAACATCCAGACCAGATGTAATGCAGGCAGTTGGACATGTGGCACGATTTCAGGCAGCACCAAAGGAATCACATGTATTAGCAGTAAAGAGGATTTTCAGATATCTCAAAGGAACATAAGAGTTTGGATTATGGTATCCAAAAGGAAAATATCTATCACTTATTGCCTACACAGATGCAGATTGGGCAGGTTGTATTGATGACCGATGAAGCACCAGTGGAGCAACGTTCTACTTAGGTGAGTGTTTGGTGTCATGGCTAAGCAAGAAACAATCATCGATATCTTTATCTACAGCTAAGGCATAGTATATTGCAGCAACAACATGTTGTACACAGGTTCTTTAGATGACACAAACTTTGACAGATATACAGGTTGAGTATGATGAGCCCATTCCAATATATTATGATAATACAAATGCCATCAGTATCTCAAAAAACCCGGTGATGCACTCCAAGACGAAGCACATTCCAATCAAGTATCACTTTCTACGGGAACAGGTTGCAGAAAAGAACATCAGAGTTGAGTATGTGGGCACAAAATAACAAGTGGCATACATCTTTACAAAACCACTTCTACAGGAAGCCTTTGAATATCTTCGCCAAAGACTTGGAGTTATTTCTACTCAAAAAATGAATGCTTTTTGAATGCTTATCTTATATTTCTTATATGTACACGAGGAAGCACGATAAGAGGACAGTCTGTTAGGGGTAGCAGCCCCAGATGGAAAGATACCTTTTCCATTGATGACAAAGGGGGAGAGATTTATCAAATGCAGAGGACAGAGGCATGGTTCCAAGAGGAGCAGATTTATCAGATGCAGAGGATAGAGGCATGGTTCTAGGAGGAGCATGAGTGATATGATTTTAGTGTTGTATCAGAGTGTTTCCATCAATGCCAAAGGGGGAGATTGTTGATTAAGGTTGGTTGTCATTGTTGTCAAACCTTGAAGAAAGACCCATAGCACAAAGGTTTGGGTAATGGACCCAATATTGTTTGATGTAAATATGACTCATTATTGTTTTTTCATTTTTTATAAGAAGTAAATATGGATGAACTCCAAAGTGGTCCCCTTATGGTGAAAGCCCTCGTGGGAAGACGCTTTGTGGAGTAAGAGAACCCATGATTAATTGTGGAATAATGAGATGAAGGACAATGAATTTGTCAGGGAAAATATCCTATATGGATATTGCTTTTCATGTCATTTCTGGTGGTATGTGGAACGTCACATAATTCCTCACGGTTAGAGAGTTATGGCCATGAGAAGTTGGAGACCCTAGGTTTGGGTAATGGACCCAAGTTTGTTTGATGGGTA
>JASDQU010515267.1:22494-38528 GCA_032191745.1 Picea mariana | reverse complement strand
CTTATTCCAAAATTCATCCTTGTTGGCTTCTTCAAAACAGTTTGGTTCAATTGTAGATAAGAGTGCTAGGTGTGTTTGTTCTGGTGAACAGATTTTTCTTCTAGTCTCAACTCCTGCATCTTTGTTTCCAATAATATGATCTGAAGAATGATTCTTTTGTACTCGTTTTCTAGGTGTCTTTGGAGATACTTGCTGAACTTGCTCTTCTACTTCTATCAGATTCTCTTCATCTTCATCTTCCTCTTCCTCTTCTTCTTCTTTTTCATCTTTTTCTTCAAAAAGTTGTTCCATTGATTTGTTTTCTTCTTTCTTTGATTCTAGTCTGCCTGTTTCATCAATTGTTACGTTGATGCTTTCCACAACTTTATTTAATCTTAGATTGTAACACTTGTATGCTTTCCTTGTACTTGAGTAACCAAAAAGTATTCCTTTGTCCACACGAGAGTCAAACTTTCCCATTCTGCCATCTTCTCTTTTGATGTAGCATTTGCTTCCAAAAACTTTGAAGTGCTTCACATTTGCTGGTCTTCCTTTCCATAGTTCGTATGGAGTTTTATCAGCGTTGTTTCTGAGCATTACTTGTTTTGAATGTGAACTGTTGTATGCACTTCCTGTGTCCAAAAAATATTTGTCAACTTTGAATCCATTATCATTGTTCAATCCATTTCTTGTACTGTCCTATTCTTTCTTTCAACAACTCCATTCTGTTGAGGTGTCCTAGCGACAGAGAATTGCCTTTTTATTCCATGATTGCTGTAGTAGTCCATAAATTCATTTGAGGTGAATTCTCCTCCATTATCCGATCTTAAGCATTTGATTATTGAATCCATCTCATTTTCAACCATTTCCTTGTAGATCTTGAAATTTTCAAAAGCTTCTGATTTGTTCTTGAGAAATCAAACTGCAGTCATTCTTGTATAATCATCAACTAATAACATAAAGTATCTCTCACCTTTTAATCCTTTTGTTGTATTTGTTCCAACTAGATCAGTATGCACAATTTCCAGTGGTTTTGTTGTTGAATATTCCTTTGATTTGAACCTGGTCTTTGTTTGCTTTCCTTGTTGGCAATGCTTGCATAAAGTGTTGGTTGGTTTCATGATCTGGGGCATTTCTCTGACTGCTTCTCTTTTGCTGACTTTGACAAGGTTATCAAAATGCATGTGACCCATTCTTCTATGCCATAGCCAACTTTTATCTTCCTTTCCTAGACAACACTTTTCATTTCCAATTTCGCTTAACACATATATGTTGCTTGAAGTTCTTGCAGCTGTAGCGACCAATTTCCCTGAACCTTCTTTTCTTATCTCACACTTTTGTGAATTGAATGTAACTTTATGACCTTGGTCACACATTTGACTCACGCTTAAAAGATTATGTTTCATATCTTCTACTAGTAGAACATTTTCTGCCTTTTCATTCTTGTTCCCAATTTAGACTATGCCTTTTCCAATGATTTTGGATGAATCATCATTTCCAAAGGAGATTGATCCTTCTCTTTCCTCTCGTAATGTAAGAAACTTGTCTCTATCACCTGTCATGTGTTTTGAACATCCACTGTCAACATACCAACCATGTTTCTTCTGTTTAGCTTGTAGAGTGACTATGCATTCTTCATTGCTATACTGATCTTTCTTTCTTATCCATGTCATTTTATGAGATTCTTGTTTGTGACGCTGTTGAGGTTCTTTAGGAGGGATTGTCATTCTACAATTTTTGGCCATGTGTCCAAAATTGTTACATTTGTAACATTCCACTTCAGTGCTCAAGGATTCAAACCTGTTGTAACTTCTTCTCTGTGTTTCAATAGGTCTTCTTGAATAACCCTTTTATGTATGGCTCTCAAAGTAGTTATTGTTCCTGTTGTTAGCTCTGCAATTTACAGCTTTATGCCCAAAATTATTACAAGCATAACATAAACCAAAAAATATAGTTTGATACCTGGTAGTTGAAGATCTTATGAAAGGAGGTGCTCTTATGAATCCTTCTTCTTCTTGAGGCCTATCTATCTGTTGTTGATTCTGAAATCTGAATCTTCTCGGTGGAGGAGTGTCCCTGTAATCTTCCTTCTATATCTTTTTATCCCCTTTGATTGTTTCTGCATAACTTTTTGGATTTTTTTCTTGCTTTGTTGTTTTGGAGCTTGATCCCTTTTCTGTTTGATTGTATCCAAGTCCGGACTTGTCAAGATAAGATTTTTGACTGCTAATAATGTCATCCATAACTTTTGAGCTATTCTACATATTTTTCTTTTGAATATCCTTTCTTAGTGTGACAATCTCTGCTTCCAGGTTTCCAATGATCTCATCCTTTCCTTCTAGCTGTTATTTGAGTGCTTCTTTAATTCTTTTATCTTCTTCTATTTGAACCTTCAATTTTGTAATCATTTGTTCTAGTTCTTGAGTGTCTTTTTTCTTATCTAGTTCTGCTTGTAGTTTCTTGTTTTTCTTGTTTTCTCTTCTGATAACTTCTATGGCACTCATTAATTCTTCTCGTAAGTCAACTTTAGCCTCTTCAATTTCTTCTTAATATTCTTCTTTAGAGTCTTCTTTATTAGAGTCTTCTACTGCCATGAATAGAATTCTCCTTGTTTCACTGTCACTGACTTCATCTTCATCTGATGATGAGATGTCTTCTTTGGTACAAAAGTTTTTCTTGAAAAATTTCTTTGTAGTTCTTATACCTTTATATGTTTGTCTGCCTTTTGAGTAACTTTCATCATTTCTCTTTTTCTTATGAGGACATTTGTTATCAAAATGACCAATACCATCACAATTAAAACAAATTAAAGGAAGCTTACCTTTGTACCTACCGTTGGTTCCCTTGTTCAGTCTTTTGAGGAAGTTGGCCACTTCTTCATCATCTTCCGAGACGCTGTTGCTGCTGCTATATTCTTCTTGTTCCTTTTTCTTTTTCTTTGATCTTTTGGATGCTTTGAAGGCTGCTTCTTTTATATCTAGATTTTCTTGTTCAATTCTCATCTCTTATGCTGTGAAGATTCCATACAGTTCGTCCATGCTTATTGAGTTTAGATCCGATCTTTCTTCTAGTGCTGATATCTTAGGTTTGAATCTCATAGGAAGAGATCTTAGTACTTTTTGAACAATTACAGATTCTTCGATTTCTTCTCCCAATCCTATGATTGCATTCACTGTTTCATCGACTCGTAAGAAGTAGGCTGCGATATCTTTATCTTCCTTCATTTTTAGTTGTTCGAACTGACCTCTGTAAGTTTGAAGCTTTGTTATTTTGACTTTTGAATCTCCTTCATAAATATTGTGAAGCTTGTCCCAAATCTCTTGAGAAGATTTAAAATGTGCAACTTTGGTGAATACCGTATCACTGAGACCATTCAAAAGTGCATTTATGGCTTTGGAATTATTCTCACCGAGTTTCACTGCTTTGTCACTTGTTGGTGGAGCTGCTGGTGCCATGTATCCATCTACAATTGATTGCCAAACTTGAAATCCATGTGCCTCTATATATGCCTTCATCCTTATGCTCCAAAAAACATACTTCTGTCCATCAAACTGTGGTATTCCATTTTTATACGAGTTGGTACTCTCCATGATCTACCTTTCAGTGGTTAAACTGATTTCTGAAGGAACCTGCTTTGATACCAATTGTTGGATTACTGATAGGGGGGGTGAATCAATAATAACGTAATTATAATCCTTTTTCTTCAAATGTTATATCAATGTAGAATTATTATCCAATAATGAGCAGTAATAAATAAACAATCACACACATACACAGTACACCAGTGTTTTACATGGAAACCCAAATTGGGAGAAAACCATGGAGAATTATATTCATTATGTCTTGAAGAATTACATTCATTGGAAGCACCAACTTCCTTTGTTTTCCAGCTGCAACTGGAAGGAGGCTTCAACCCCCTAGTTTCTCAGGCTACAACCTGAGGGAAGCTCCAACTCCCCAAATCTCTAGCTACAACCAGAAGGAGGCTACAACCCCCAATGTTCTCCGGCTACAACTGGAAGATGGCTACAACCACCTGTCCTACCACCCTGAAGTAGAAGTAGAATGATGGAACCACTGTCACACTATCACTGTGAGATATACTGCTGTAAACCTGTACCAATAAATCTGAACCATGCATCAACCATGCATCAACCTGTACCATAAACAAGTGCATCAACCATGCACCAACCTGTAATCAACCTGTACCATAAACAAGTGCATCCACTATGCACCAACCTGTAATCAACTTGTACCATAAAAACGTGCATCAACCATGCACCAACTTGTAATCAACCTGTACCATAAACAAGTGCATCCAACCATGTGCCAAGTATGTACAAATCATGTGTCAACTAATCATCAACTATGACTCATCAATATGTACCAACATCATCAACTATACACCTCATGTATGTGCGCCAACTCATCAACTACTTGTCTCAACNTGCATCAACCATGCACCAACCTGTAATCAACCTGTACCATAAACAAGTGCATCCACTATGCACCAACCTGTAATCAACTTGTACCATAAAAACGTGCATCAACCATGCACCAACTTGTAATCAACCTGTACCATAAACAAGTGCATCCAACCATGTGCCAAGTATGTAAAAATCATGTGTCAACTAATCATCAACTATGACTCATCAATATGTACCAACATCATCAACTATACACCTCATGTATGTGCGCCAACTCATCAACTACTTGTCTCAACCATGTACTCAACATGTACCTCAACCAAATGCCCTAATCAATTTCATCATCCAAATATGATTTGTAGCTCTGTAATAGACCTGGTGTATATTATCACATTCCTACAAACCTTCCTTAACTTTAAAAACAAAAGACTAGCATTTTCATCAAACTTTTCTTTAGTCTCACATGCCTAGTTTTGGATTAGTCAACAACCCTAACTTGAAGTAATCATAACTTTGAACCTGTATTGTATAAATATCTAAAACTGATATACAATGTTATTCAATGTGCTTTATGCAATTCCTCCAAGTGGAACTACTTGGAACCTCTCAAAAAAGGAGTTATAGCAAAAATGACATACCTTGCTGAATTCTGGCTTATTCTAGAGAGTGACCTTGTAGAGCGTTCCCCGCACAAAATATTTGAGGAAATGATCTAAAACTATTAAAAAACATGCTACAGACTGTAACCTAACCAAAAAAATTGGTCTCATTTAATTTGGATCTGTTATGAAGAAGTTATGACGTTTTTACCAGAAACACATGATTTTGACTAGTTTCAGGACTGGTCACAAACCCTATTTTCCACAGAGTGTAACTTCCAAAATACAACGACCCACAAGATGAATTTTTAACCACAGATACTTGGATATGTTTTCTCACTTGCACTTTTAGGGTCTGAATCATTATAAAAAAAATGTTATAGCGAAAGTGGTGAGATGACCTGAAAATAACATACCTTAGAAAGCACCATCAAAAGAATTTATCCTTCCTTGCATTTCGGCCTTCTTTTCTTCACTTTCCTCAGAATTGTGGCTTATATATCATTTGTATACCTCAGAAACCTATAGATATTCAATATGATCAAGTGTTTTTCAAATGAGAGAGCCTTGCCTCTTATTTATACTCTCCAAGTAGCTTCCTTAAAAACATCTTCTAGGTCACTTGGCCCCACTTTCCTTATTTTAGGGTTGGGTCCACTTCTAATTTCTCCATTAAAATTATTATTGAAAAAATTTATTTTGTATTCAATTTGAATTATAATACACTCATCACTTCACTTTATTATTTACCTTTTAAAATCTCTTAAACCACTTTGATTACTTTGACCTTTTGGGGCTTCTAGATGACATATGAGGGTCCTCCAACTTCGTAAGGCCATAACTCTCAAACCGTGNAGGAGTTATGTGATGTTCTACATACCACCAGAAATGGCATGATATGTACTATCCATATATAATAGTATTATCTAAAAATATATCATAACTCATACCGTTACCCATCAAACAAACTTGGGTCCATTACCCAAACCTCGGGTCTCCAACTTCTCATGGCCATAACTCTCTAACCGTGAGGAATTATGTGACGTTCCACATACCACCGGAAATGACATGAAAAGAACTATCCATATAGGATATTTTCCTTGACAAATTCACTTTCCTTCATCTAATTATTCCACAATTAATCATGGGTTCTCTTACTCCACAAAGTGTCTTCCCGTGAGGGCTTTCACCATAAGGGGACCACTTTGGAGTTCATCCATATTTACTTCTTATCAACCGTGAAAAAAAAATAATGAGTCATATTTACATCAAACACTATTGGGTCCATTACCCAAACCTTTTTTCTACGGGTCTTTCTTCAAGGGTTGACATCAATGACAACCAACCTTAATCAACACTAATCTAGTTGGACCAACTAAAATAAAGGGCTTAAAAGGTGAGAAATACTTCATGTTATTAGTTGATGATTATACAAGAATGACTGTAGATTTATTTATCAAGAATAAGTTAGAAGCTTTTGAAAACTTCAAGATATACAAGGAAATGGTTGAAAATGAAATGGATTCAAAAATCAAATGCTTGAGATCTAATAATGGAGGAGAGTTCACCTCAAAGGAATTTATGGACTACTGCAACAATCATGGAATAAAAAGACAATTATCTATTGCTAGGACACCTCAACAGAATGGAGTTGTTGAAAGAAAGAATAGGACAGTATAGGAAATGGCTCGAACAATGTTAATGGATTCAAAATTGACAGATATTTTTTGGACACAGGAATTGCATACAACAATTCACATTCAAAACATAGTAATGCTCAAAAACGACACTAACAAAAATTCTTGCGAACTATGGAAAGGAAGACCAACGAATGTAAATCACTTTAGAGTTTTTGGAAGCAAATGTTATATCAAAAGAGAAGATGGTCGAATGGTAAATTTTGACTCTCATGTGGACAAAGGAGTACTTGTTGGTTACTCAAGTACAAGGAAATCATACAAGTGTTACAATCTAATATTGAACAAAGTTGTGGAAAGCATCAACGTAACAATTGAAAAAATAGGCAGACCAAAATCAAAGGAAGAAAATGAATCAATGAAACAACCCTTAGAAGAAGAAGTAGAAGATGAAAAATAAGTAGAAGAGGAAGATGGAGAGAATCTAACAGAAGTAGAAGAGAAAGTTCAACAAATGTCTCCAAAGACACCTAGTAAACGAGTACAGAAGAATCATCCTTTAGATCAGATTATCGGAAACAAAGATGCAGGAGTTGAGACTAGAAGAAGAATCCATTCACCAGAACAAACATACCTAGCACTCTTATATACAATTGAACCAAACTTTTTTGAAGAAGCCAGGAAGGATGAATTTTGGAGCAAGGCCATGGATGAGGAATTGGATCAAATAAAGAAAAATGACACTTGGGAATTAGTTCCAGGACCAAATAATAAGAATGTGATCGGCACAAAATGAGTTTTCAAGAATAAATTGAATGAATATGGACAATTTACAAGGAACAAAGCTAGACTGGTATGTAAAGGATATGCACAGATTGAAGGAATCAGCTTTGAAGAGACATTTGCCCTAGTTGCCAGAATTGAAACAATCCTCTTGTTTTTAGCTTATGCATGCTCTAAAAATATTAAAGTATATCAGATAAATGTAAAATCAACTTTTATGAATGAGGAACTTGAAGAAGTCTACATTGAACAGCCATAAGGATTTTAATTGTCAGAGAATGCATATTATGTGTGAAAATTAAAGAAGGCCTTGTGTGGTCTAAAATAGGCTCCTAGAGCATGGTACTCTAGACTAGATAAGTATCTACAGCATGCAGGGTTCAGAAAAGGAAGTGCAGAAAACAATCTCTACATCAAGGTAAGTCAAGGTAATATTTTATTAGTTGAAGTTTATGTTGATGATATTAGTTTTGGTAGTGATGATGACAGGTTAAGCTAGAAGTTTGCAAAAGAAATGAAGAATGAATTTGAAATGTCGTTACTTAGAGAACTATCCTTATTTTTGGGACTTCAGATACGTCAAAGAAACCAAGGAATATTTATTTCTCAAACCAAGTATATCAGATAAATGCTAAAGAGGTTCGGAATGGAAGATTGCAAACCAGTTATCACTCCCATGCAAACTAGTTGCAAGTTGAGCAAAGACGATGATTCAAATTCTACAGATCAGAGGAGATATAGGTCAATGATTAACAACCTACTATATGTGATAGCATCCAGACCAGATGTAATGCAGGCATAGTATATTGCAACAACATCATGTTGTACACAGGTACTTTGGATGAAACAAACTATGATAGATATAAATGTTGAGTATGGTGAGCCCATTCCAATCTATTGTGAAAATACAAGCGCCATGAGTGTCGCGAAGAACCTGGTGATGCACTCCAAGATGAAGCACATTCCAATCAAGTATCACTTTCTACGGGAGCAGGTTGCAGAAAAGAACATCAGAGTTGAGTATGTGGGCACAAAGGAACAAGTGGAAAACAACTTTACAAAACCACTTCCATGGGAAGCCTTTGAGTATCTTCGCCAGAGACTTAGAGTTATTTCTACTCCAAAATGAATGATTTTTGAATGCTTATCTTATATGTCTTAGATTTACATGAGGAAGCACCATAAGAGGACAGTTCAGTCAGGGGGAGCAACCCCAGATGGAAAGATACCTTTGCCATTGATGATAAAGGGGGAGAGATTTATCAGATGCAGAGGACAGAGGCATGGTTCCAGGGGGAGAATATTTATCAGATGCAGAGGACAGAGGCATGGTTCTAGGGGGAGCATGAGTGATATGATTTTAGTATTGCATCAAAGTGTTTCCATCAATGCCAAAGGGGGAGATTGTTGATTAAGGTTGGTTGTCATTGATGTCAACCCTTGAATAATGCCCAGTAGCACAAAGGTTTTGGTAATGGACCCAAGTTTGTTTGATGTAAAGATGACTCATTATTATCTTGTCATGGTTGATAAGAAGTAAAGATGTATGAACTCCAAAGTGGTCCCCTTATGGTGAAATCCCTCACGAGAAGATGATTTGCGGAGTGAGAGAACTCATGATTAATTGTTGAATAATGAGATGAAGGACAGTGAATTTGTCAGTGAAACTATCCTAGATGGATAGTGCTTGTCATTCCATTTCCGGTGGTATGTGGAATGTCACATAACTCCTCACGGTTAGAGAGTTATGACCATATGAAGTTGGAGAACCCCTCATAAGTCTTATAGAAGCCCCCAAGGGTCAAAGTTCTTTGAAAAAGAAATTATTTTAAATGAAGAAGCCCTAAAATAAGGAAAGTATAAGGCTACATGAAGATATAAATAAGAGGCAAATCTCACTCATTAAAGATACACTAGTACATATTGTATATCTATTTTCTTGTGTAAATCTTATTGTAAATACTTGTGGATACATCTAAAGTGGTGAACGTCTGAGGTAGCATGAAGGGTTGACGGAAAAATTCTCGGAATTACAGTGAATACAAAAAACCCTATTTTCTGAGGTGTGCACAGGTTGTTTGTGTATAGGGTGAGTACATGTATGCGAGCTGTCTGTGAATAGGGTGCATACATACACGGGATGGCTGTGTATAGGGTGCATACATGTACACGGGATGTCTATGTATAGGGTGAGTACGTATGTAGGCTCGCTGTGTACAGGGTGAGTACATGTTGGTAAAGCCATGGAAACTTGAGAAGATGAAGATGCAAAGGTTCTATATTCTGAGATCAAGCTCCCAGGAAGGTCTAAAGTGCTCAGATACATCAGATTCATCCATTGGTTCAAAAGGTATGCCTTATTTCTATGAATAGATGGATTTTGATGTATGCATGAGGAATGGCAATGGAGATTTGAGGATTCTTCCTAGAGAGACTAACAGCTAAATGGAATCTTTTTCATAAGTCAGATCTACTGAAATACAATGTTGGTATATTCATCATTGATACTTCTTGTTGAGACACATATTGTATTTCTTGGCAGATGGCTAAAGGTTTTTATGGTACATGGTTGATATCTTGTATTTATTGATGTATTGAGAGGTTGAATATCATAAAGGGTTTGATGTCTAATATCATGTGAGGGAAAGTATACTTGTTTGTGATTTCACACACCTATATGGCACATGACTAGAGACAGACATATTTGTCTTGAGTAAATGTTATTTATGAGAATGCATGCACAAGGTAAAGTTATAGTCTAGATACAGTGACATGATAAAAATCTATGTGAAAGAAGTTACAGAGGGCCAGAAGGTTTCAAGTGAAAGGAAACCCTAGTTCTAGAAGGCATACATAGGTTTCATAATGGATAGGGCGTGTACATACACGGGCTGCATAACATATAGGGCACGTAAATATGCAGGTTGCATCACTACAGGTCGCGTAGCTGTTGTATTTTTGTAGATACATGTTCAGTTCAGGTACATATTGATTACAAGGAATTTGTACAGATTGGATACAGGTCAGTGGTACAGGTTGATACAGTTGTACAATAGTATATCTCTCAGTGATATGTTGACAGTGGTTCCATCATTCTACTTCTACTTCAGGGTGGTTGGACGGGGCAAGGACAGGTGGTTGTAGCCACCTTCCGGTTGTAGCTGGAGAACATAGGGGGTTGTAATGTCCCCCACCTCTTATAGAGGTGATGTGGAGACTCAGTGGCCTGGGCACCCCCACTAGGTCATAGTCTTACACTGAAGGGGGAATTCAAGGAGGATAAAGTTATATTTTTAAGTTGACTTAAGAAAGAAAAAGGGATTAAGGGTAAAATATAACTCAACAGGAGAATAGAAGATTAACCCTGGGAGTTAACCTAACTCAACAGAGAATTAGAAGGAAAAAGTTTAAGTAAGAGGATGGGGTGCACCTATTAGGCATTCTAGTTTTGGATTAGCATTTTCTATTGCTCTTGAGCATTCAGTTTGAGGGTTTTGCTGTACAAACCCTTGTGAGCAACTCAGTGGTGAAATATCCACTCACCTTGTTCCACAGCTTGGTCTCGAGGATGAAAGACTCCTCCACACCATTCTAGTCTCAGGCCATCTCCATCTAGCGCTTCAGAAGGTAGCAGGCTGTACTGTTCTTGTGGTTCTAGCAAGGGCGCACCATCATCTAGAGGGAGGTTTGATCCAGCTTATCCTGAGGGTCTGGGGCCATTCCGACAGTTGGGTTTTGTTTACAGGGGCAAGAACATCAGTTTGAGGGATTTTCTGGAGGGTTATCATCATTCTACATTTGCCTGCAAATTGGGACATCTTAGAGCCATAGGGGACGTCATGTGATTCAGTAAAACTCAGATCTAGGGAGATCTGCTTGAGATCTGAGTCCGAAAATTCTCCCACGGGATTCTCATAGCTCGATCTATATTCTTGGAGAGTTTCAGAGCATTTGGAGGCATCCTTCATCAGGGCTGAACCAGCTAGGGTTTCAATCATCTAGTGGGGTGCACCATTCAGTGGAGGAATTTAGATCTATAGGATTTGAGAGTGGATTTGGGAATTTGGACATCTGGGTTGTCCTTACAGTTGCCCGATCTATCATTTGACATATTTCTCAGGATGATTGGACACTTTTGGTAGTAGGGCCGAATTATTGAGGGTTTCAACATTCTAGCAGGGCATGGCACTTTCCAGCTTGGAGGTTGAGCATTAGTATGGATCAGATCTACTTGATTCAGTCTTCATTGTATATCCAGCCTTTGGAGGCTTATTTTGTATTGTTGGGAGCATTTTGTAGCAGCTCATATCTATTGCTTGTACGATCATCTGAGGTTTATGCCAGATCGTCCATCTATTGTATTGATCTTACATTGCTCATAATAAAAAGGTCAGATCTTTGCTTGTGCTTCTACATATTGAATATATTGTGATCTTCATGTGTTGATGAATCTTGAATGCACTTAATAACTCAATAAATACCTGTACATCAATAGATCAGTAGTAGTTAGTGATTCCAAGAAGAAATTTGGCTTGGGATCATTACAATGGTATTAGAGCTTCGATCCTCCAAACCTGTGGAAGGATCGGGGCATGCAAAGATACAACGGTAACTTTATGGGTCGGAGGAAGAAACCTAGCAGTGAAACAGAGGCCGAGATGAAAGGATCTGGATATGACCATGAAGCTGTAGACTTGACTCTCGTAGCAGCGGAATTTAACAAGTTCCAACAATCCGTCAACCACACGGAAAGCACCTTGGTCCAATATTTGGACGAATACCATGAAACCAACAGGAAGGGACAGGTTGAGCTTTCTGAAACATTGAATAAAGTTGACGAGAACCTGTAGATAATGAACATGAACCAATCCAAGCTAACTGCATTTCTAATGGAAATGGCACATAAGAGGAAAGACCCTGATACTTATGGGCATAAGGAGGTCGGTGGATCCGGTGGGATCCATGAGGAGATCAGACATAATCTAGAGAAAGCTTCCAGATCCGAGGGGAGTTTGGAAGGAGACACGCTCTAGTGTCAAATGGGTAGTAGGATCAATTCGAGGAGATATATACCCACATTCACAGATGAACAACTTCACCAACATATGAGTGGAAGAGCCAACCCGAGACCGTATATGCCCACATTCATAGATGAGCTAGGGAAACAGGAATTGGTTGAAGATTTTGTGGGATAATTGGCGAGGAGTACCAATGAATACTACAGTTTAGATATGAAGATCCAAAAACAGATGTCCCTAGACCAGTATTGTCAACTCAAGTTCAGAAATCAACCCAGGACGAACAACAAGGGCAGCTTTGAGTTTGAACGAAGAGCGGGAAAAATAGAAATTCCATACTTTGATGGTACGACCAAGATGATAGCTCAATCTTGGGTACAAAAGTTGGATACTTACCTACAAATCAACCCCATGAGGGAGATGGAGGCCATCAAATTCACCACTATGTACCTGGATGGTAAGGCTCATGATTGGTGGTATCATGGACTCACCACACTCGGCCACAATCAGATTGTATCCTATATAGAGTTCACTCAGAGGCTCATTGATAGATTTGACCAAGGAGATCCTGAGCTACATTTCTGGGAGCTTACCCAACTCAAACAAACAGGTACGATTGAAGTGTATATTGATGAATTTCAGAGATTGGCAGTTATGGTACAGGATATGTCCCCAACAAGGCTCATGATGCTTTTCACAGAAGGGTTGATGGAACCCTTGAAGGGTTAGGTAAAGGCATTTAAACCCCACAACCTACAGGAGGCCATTTGGAAGGTGAGGGATTTGGGGCCAGCTGCGAAGCCTAGATTCATACCTAGACCACCTCTTAACAATGGAGGAAGGGATCAAAGACCTCCAATGAATCAGGGGGGACGTGACCCAAAGGGATTTGACAGGGGCCGTGACAACACCAGAAGGGAACTGAGGAGAAAACAACTCTGCTTCACTTGCAAAGAACCTTGGAATCCATCACATAAGTGCATGGGACGTGGCCAGGTTCACTATATAGAAGTTACCTCAGACAATGAAGAGGAGGAAGAGTATGGTTAGATACAAAACATTGAGGCTGAAACTGCAGAGACAGGAGAAGAGGAGGTTCCAGAACTTGACTATGCGACTGGAGAGAAGGATACCTTGGCATCTATCAGCGGGATACCCAAGTTAAACACCTTCAGGATGAGAGGGGTCTTGCAGGGACAGAGAGTCTCGCTTCTGATTGATGGAGGAGCTTCCCACAATTTCATTGATGCGACATTACTAAATAGGAGGCACATACCTACAGTAGAGTTTGAAGGGTTCAAAGTAGAGGTAGCAGGCAGGAGTACTGTGCCATGTGACAGATACATACCAGGTATGAAAATCACCTTAGGAAGGCATGAGTTAGTTCAGTATGTGTATGTGATGGATCTTCCTGATACCAACATCATCCTAGGGGTGCAGTGGCTCAACACTTTAGGTCCCATCACCATCAATTACAAGACCATGGAAATGTCCTTTGTAGAGGAAGGAGGATGAAAGGTTGTGCTCAGAGGCATGACAGGTAACTCCGCCAGAGTGGGCATGACCAAGAGGATGGAAGCCATCTTCAAAAGGGAAGAAATTGTATACACAATAGAATGTAAAGTCTCAACATGGGTGGATGAGAAGGGAAAGGTGCATTATGCTCTGGAGATTAAAAAGATCCTTGATAGGCACCACAAGGTGTTTGGGTCGATTCCTTCGAGTGTGCCCCCAGAAAGGGGGTTCGAGCACATCATTGAGCTAGAAGCAGGGGCTAAACCAGTTATCACCACACCCTATAGGCATCCCAAGAAGTATAAAGATGATATAGAGAAGGCCATCAAAGACCTTCTAGACATGGGACACATCAGGCCGAGTTCAAGCCCGTTCACTTCTTCAGTAGTCTTGGTTAAGAAAAAGGATGGAATGATGAGAATGTGCATTGACTTCCGGGCTTTGAATAAAAAGACGATCAAAAACAGGTACCCCATACCTAGGATTGATGAGTTGCTGGATGCTGCATGGAGCTATCTATTTCAAAAAAATTGATCTTTTTTCAGGCTACCATCAAATCAAGATGAGGGAGGAGGACATATCAAAAACAACCTTTAGGTGTCACTACGACCATTATGAGTTTTTGGTAATGCCCTTTGGGTTAACCAATGCCCCAACCACATTCCAGTCCTGCATGAACCATGTGTTAAACAAACAACTGAGGAAACACTTGTTGGTATTCTTTGATGACTTACTCATTTACAACAAAACCTGGGAGGAACACCTTCGACATGTGGACCAAATCTTGTCAATCATGGAAGAAAAATCACTATACGCCAATGAATCCAAGTGTGAGTTTGGGATGATAGAGGTACTCTACTTGGGACACATCATAGGGGAAAAAGGAGTACAGGTACACCAGGAGAAAACAACAGCCATTAGGGAATGGCCTACTCCAAAGACACTTACAGAACTGAGGGGATTCTTGGGCCTATGCACATACTACAGGAAATTTGTTAAAGGGTTCTCTCAACTATGCACACCCTTGAATAACCTGACCAAAAAGGAGTTCTTCAAGAGTGACGAGGCCTAAGCCACGATGGAGAAAATGAAAGAAGTCATGAGTACCTATCCAGTTCTAGCTCTCCCAGATTTCGGCATACCCTTCACCTTGGAGTGTGATGCATCGGGGGAAGGTATAGGGTCCGTGTTGATGCAGAATAGGCACCCCATTGCCTATGAAAGTCGAAAACTCAGGGGTCCTGAACTACTTTACAGCATTTACGACAAAGAAATGTTGGCTATCATGCATGCACTAGCCAAGTTCAGGCAATATTTGGTAGGTGAAAGGTTTGTGGTCAAATCAGACCATAACAGTCTTAAATATCTACTGGAGCAGAAGGATTTGAATGAAAGACAACAGAAATGGGTAAGAAAAATACAGGCCTATGACTTCGACATTGAATTTGTCAAGGGGAAGAACAATGCAGTAGACGATGCATTATCTAGGAGGCCATCCATTTTTGCCATGTCCGGTATGTCAGTTGGCTGGAAGGATCACTTGATAGTGGAATATGAAAAGGATCAATTCACTTGTCAACTATTGGATGGACAAATACAGGACGACAAATTTAGGGTCATAAAGGACCTCATTTATTACAAAGGCCGAATCTTCTTAGTTCCTGGATCAACTCTCAAAGCTAAGACCCTGCATGTGTGTCATAACTCGATAGTAGCAGGACATCAGGGCATCAGTAAGACGTACATGTTGGATCATGTTGTCATTTGTGCCAATGGTTTGATTACTAGGGAGATTGTTGGATCATATGTCATTGATGAAAATAGTTTGGTTTGATTGATGTCATTGGTTGATGTCAAGTAATTGATTGATATGATTCCCTTGATGAGAATGTTATATGTCAAAGTGGAAACCAATCGATGCAAAGGTAAACAAATGGATGAACTCCAAAGTGGTCCCCTTATGGTGAAAGCCCTCACGGGAAGACGCTTTGCGGATTGAGTTATCCTAGAAGAATGGTTAGAGGACCCATGCTCTCATTATTATCTTATCATGATTGATAAGGTGTACAAATGGAT